>CM052247.1:1013069-1027883 GCA_028455795.1 Lasioglossum marginatum
CAATCAAATATGTCAGGGTCGAAGCGTACTGAAAAGTAAAGTATGTACCAGAAAGTTCGCAGCCTGACACATAGATGGCTTTTTTAAAAACAGATCGTTGTTGAAAACATCCGTCCTTGATGTGAACATACCATCGATTCCAAATCGATCTGTCAAATAGCTTACTTCAGGCAGGGCCGGATTAAGCCCAGTAGCAAATGCTACAGGCCCCGCTCTTCTGGGGGGCCCCGCGCTTGCAGCAGAAAATGTGTAATAGCCCTGGCTACAGTTTACAGATATTTTTGCTTAAAAAAAAGGTCATTCACTTTTGTTTGTTTCTATGATATTATCATGCAAAAGCTGGGGCCTCCTGGTAACATTTGCTACGGGCCCCGCGCTGGCTTAATCCGACCCTGACTTCAGGCAGCTGATTAAAGTAGACGTGTTTGCTTTAGAAATATGGAAAAATGGAAAACTTGAAAAATCGTGCAGTCATTGAATGTTTGTATAAAAAAGGATTAAGGGGGAAGGAAATTTTTGATGATGGTGAATGTGTTAGAGGACAGTGCTCCTCCATATGCAATGGTCAAAAAGTGGGTTGCTCTACTTAAACATGGTCGCACAGACATTAACGATGATCCACGTTCAGGACGTCCAGAAACTGCAACCACTTCGGAAATGATTGATCATGTCCATGATTTGGTTTCGGAAGATCGCCGATTAACTGTGGTTGATTTAGCTGAGGCCACAGGCATCTCAACTGGATCAGTTCATGAGATCTTAACTAATTAATTAGGTTCGAGAAAGCTATTGACAAGATGGGTGCCGCATTCGTTAAATTCGGATCAGAAACGCATTCGCGTGAAATGTTCTCAACAACATTTGGATCGTTTGCAAAAAAATAAAACTGACTTTGTGGGTCGATTTGTAACCGTGGATGAGACTTGGGTTTACCACTGTGATCCTGCATTGCGACAACAAACCGCAGAGTGGACTGAGCCCGGTTGTTCAGCTCCAAAGCAGCCAAAGTGGTCAAAATCGACAAAGAAAGTCATGGCATTTTTGGGATGCAAAAGGAATTCTGTTAATTGATTACCTTCGAACCGGGAAAACAATAACAGGAGAGTATTACTCAAACCTTTTGGATAAACTGGATGCGCAAATTCGGGAGAGAAGACGTGGCTTAGCGAAGAAAAAAGTCATTTTTCACCAGGACAATGCACCGGCTCACAAAGGTGTTCTTGCAATGGCCAAATTGAAGGAGTTACGCTATGAATTGTTGGAGCATCCACCATATTCGCAAGACCTGGCCCCCTCTGACTTCCATTTGTTCCCAAACCTCAAAAAATTCCTACGTGGCAGGCGTTTTTTATCAAATGAAGAAGTCATAGCAGCCGTAGATGAGTATTTTAGAGGTCTCGAGGGAAATCATCTCAGAGATGGGGTAAATGAATTAGAAAATCGCTGGAAAAAATGTATTGAGCTTAAGGGAGAATATATTGAAGAATAAATGTATTTTGACTCATTATCTCATGTCTTTTCATTGTTAGGCTACTTTCTGAATGACCCAGTACTTGATATTGACATTAGTACCTGTCAAAATGAATCAATGATAGCAATGGGTACTATCAGAAACGGAATTAAAACAAGTTGAAACTGTTAATATGTTCGACTTTATTCGAAATGTTTTTTACTACGTTATTTACAACTTGTTCCCAACTTAATTTATTTCAGAGTACCTCGACAGAAACATTTACGTTTTAGGTCAAATGATATTTCAGATTATTATTAAAATAAAATTCAGATGAAAAATGCTCAGCATAAAATTCAAATAAAATCCAATTGACAAAAAGTAGCGAATTAGAAACGCAGCATACTTTGAAATACACTAAATTTCTAAATATAAAAATTAATATTAAATATAGAAATATAGAAATTTACTACATATAGAAATATACTATATTAAGATCAGAGATTTTTTATAATAATAAGAATATTTTCTGTAGATAATTACAGGAAAAGCAAGTAATATCGAATCTCTTGTTACGTGCGTAATTAAATGATACGATTGTAACTTCAGGAATTAGACATAACAAGTTGACACAAAGGTGCCATTTTATATTTGATTTCTTAACAAGCTCGCTGCTCACGGTGATAGAATATTTAAAAAGAATTAAAATTGTTCTAGTTGCGCGGATTATCGTATAACGTTTTGCAATATTTTTAATATTATTCAATTCAGCGAGTATTTCGAGCGAATGCAGCGCGTGGTACGCGAAACACTAATTTTGCATAGGGCTCCCAAGCGTAGCTGATAGCAAACAGGCAGACTCTTTATGGCAGGCAGAGGACTGCAGACTGTTGGCAGAATTCCGAATTCCGCCCGCTTAATGAGGTGCTCGTTCCGTACAAAAAACATTTACAGAATGGTCCATGTCCGAAATTTACCATAAGAGAGTGCGAGCGCTAGACCGGGAAACCCTGGTCATGGAATTAAAAGGGACCAGCGGCGTACAGGGTGTGCCAAATAAAGTGTTACGAGCTGTTTTCTCAGAGTCTAATGAAGATATCAACTCCGGTTTCCTTTAATTAAATGGTCCAAGGGAGCTAACCTTTTAGTACACAATTTTCGGAGTAACTGTTAGCAGAAAAAGCAGGGTTCCGAACATTTCTTTTTAAGTGGCGCATAGTATTAATTTTTTATTTATTAAAAATAAATAAATATTATTTATTTTTAATTATTACTTATTTTACATAGTATTAATTTTTATAATAATTATTTTTAATTATTTTTAATTTAAAAGAGATATTAACGAATAGTTGCCCCCAAAAGAATTTACTGCATTCTAAAAAATCAACCTCCTGGACCATTTTAATTTCAAGAAAAAATGAATTGGATTCTGAAGAAACTGTAACATTTTATTTGGAACACCCTGTATACCGTTTATGCAGTCACCATAAATATGTGGACCGGTTATGTAGAAGTACCGTACAACTGCTCCAAAAAATGGAAGGAAATTCTAACAATGCTGAAACGAAATTAACAATGTCCACTTGTTGACACCCCAAGGCATTTTCGAAAAAATTGTTGTTATTTCGATTATATTATTATTACTACGGTATGGTAAAAAGTAATTTACTATTGTTCATTGAATTCTAGTCTGGGCAAAACACTATTAATTAATAATTATTTAAAATAGAACACACACACATTTATTAAAAATTTTCTTAAAACCTACTTACTTTTTTAGTAGTACCAATTGAAAATTTTCTTAGAACGAAATACTTTATATTGGAACTGAAAAATTATTAATTATTTATATCTGAATTCCGTTAATAACTATTTTAGCGCACCCTCTCTTCTAAAATGTTCACTCTGTAAGATAATGAATGGATTAAGACCTAAAAGGATTGGCATTAAAGTATTAAGAGATTACTGAAATGATTTAATCGTTGAGAAAGATACACAGTCCTTTAAAATCACGGAAGTACATTAAGGCGATGTTGCTTTCGTGTTTTTTAAAATAATACAATTGTGTAATAACATCTTATTAAACGGTCAAGATACGATGCTATCATAAATAAAATAATGTGAATAACGGAATTAGAAGAATTAGCACCAATTAAGGAAAGTGTTCGCAACTACTCCAAAGCATTGAGGAAATTTTCCTGAAAAATCAAATTTTTTAGCAAGAAATGAAACAGTATTTTAGCACTTCTAATGTTACTCGAATTTTTTTATAATCTTCATATAACGGGGTCATTATTTTCGGTAAAGTTGTTGTTTACCCTGTTATTAACCCTAAAGGGTTAATAGGCTAATACCCTATTCAGTTAACATAAATTAAAATATACGACTTTTTACAGACGCAATTTCTCTTGAAAAGGATCCATATCCGGATCGAAACGTTGAGAATAATTTAAAAATTTGCAAAATTGCTGGATCGAACCTATGCGCCGAAATCATTACGAATAGTTTATTCAGTAATTTACAATCGACAAAGAAGAATTTCTGTAATTTGCATTATTCGGCAGCGTAATTTGCATTATTCCGAAGCATACAACTGCTATTTTTAGCTCGCTTTCTTGTCTGTCTGTCTATCTGTTGGGAAACAAATTTTGCAATTGATTTTAAACTAATTTCCTGATGAGCTAGAGACTTGAAATTTTAAACATAGCTCAGAACTGGATGACAATGCAATATTTAAAAAAATTTTTTTTAAAAAGCCTATGTTATAACTACATGCTGTCGAATAATGCAAATTACGCCTCATAAACGTAAAAATAGAACTTTCGGGGGCGATCGCGGCCTAGATTGATCTTTTATCTAGCGCTTTTGACTACTGAAAAACCCCTTCTTTGCATTATCGAGAAATGAGAACACGCACCGTTACAAGTCTGGAAACGATTCTAAACGCCTTAACGTTCGGGCTCCGCTGTTTACAGGACCAAAGGAATTACATGAAGTTAAGATCTTGTAACAGTTTCGCGCAGTGGACGGCCAAGATTGGCTACCGTAAAGGCGAAACTGGACTTTATGTGGAGCGTCGGGGTAAAGGATGAAACGGAGAGAGATAAATCCAGCTTTAACACTTTTTTAATTTACTTAAGACAGTTTCTGGCGTGGCCCATCTGTTTTCTTCTCGGGAGCGCGCAGCCATTACATATTTTACACCTCCGAGACGGCGCGGCGGCGGCGCCGGCGGATGTTCGAGCATCACGGTTCGACGTCGGAAGACTTCGTCTCACTCCGAGTAACGTTAATGCAAGTTCACGGCATTACTTCGTTAGCATGAAATCGAATTGACACGCAGCAGGTGTCTATTCCACGACGGAAGCTTTGAGTAATTTTCCGGGGATCGCTAGAAGAAGCTTGTAAAGTGTATAGCTCCAACACGTAAATGCTAATCGCTGAACCCGTCATTTTAGCCTATTTGTACATTTTTTCATTTCGAAAACATTTTAGGGTTAGGACACAGTCATATTTTCAACAAATCGGAAATTTCTTTTCGATAGAAAAATTACATTCGTAAACTTTAAACGCGTTTTTCTCAGAGTTGCGTTTTTATCTCGAGTTTTATCTTAGCAATTACGTTAAAATTTTACAGTTATCTTCATTATAATATCTATTAGGCATTGACGATCGATTTTTCTCATTTTCACATTATTTTGTTAAATATAAATAAGAAATTAACAAATTTTCTACCGAAATTCAGTCATCAAATTTAAAATATCTGCCATTTTGTTAATTTTCACAAAAATTGAAATGTTTATAACATTTTTGGGATTTTTGATATAGTTAATTCGATTTGTAGGAATCCTGTACACCAGTTTGCCATCTGGAAGGAAAGATATTCCGAACAAAGACGACGAAAGGCATAAGAACAAATTATTATTTAAATGTTACAAGCATTTTTTTATAGTTCATGATATATTAAACTGAAATACAAAATCTTATATTAATCAGCCATTCACTATTTTCTGTACTGTTGTTTAATTATCTTATATTTTCCCCACTTGTTACTGTGTCCTAAACCCTTAAACTAAGAATTTTATGATTTACGACAAAACTGGGTAGGTGAAATATCAAATATACTGTTCCATTATTTCCATATTAAAATGATTAACACTAGGTTTACGTGTAAACATAACAAGAATGTGTCTGTCCAAATTTTTGGCCATTTTCCAATAATATATATCCAACGAAATAAATTTGGTAAATAATTCCTCAGAGAAGCATCTTTACAATCTTAAATTAAGAATATTAGAACTCGTCATTTGGACCTAGTGTTAAGATAGAAAATACCTCTTCATTTAATTCCCAAATTTTGTAAGTGACGTAGACCCTTCTTACAATGCGGATTTCTATGCAATATAAAAATTGTTTGCCCCAATTGCAACAAACTGGAGTAAAATCGAAATTGATTTCCTTTCTTAACAGGTCTAATAGATTGAAAATATATTTATCAATATCTTTTATTGAAAAATATTCAAAAATTCTTCTAATGACTTCACTGTTTCACGTTGCTCCGACTCATTTGTTTCATGAATCACATCCACAGCCTAGTGATAATTTAAAAATCAATGGAAAACATCTCGAAAGGGTCGACAAGACAAGAAAAACAGCGATAAGAAAACAATACATTGAAAATTACTGGATAATATAAAGCGAGTGTACGATCTAGCGGAATACATAACAAAACGAAAACAAAATAATAATGATTAACAACGCAGACGACCGAGGTGGAACGCGTCAATGTTAGAGACGTCGTTTCCTTGCAAAGCCTGCTGATTGCAAATTCCACGAACTTCGTTTTATTTCGGACGCGGGTGAGCAGATGAAATTCGAGACGATTAAAAACTACGTTCCAGGAGGTGAAAATATTTTAGCAGGCGACTGAGAATTAAAGTGATAATTAACTGAGTGGTAAGTGGCGATTTCCAGTAGGCCGAGGATCTTGAGGCTGGTGCTCGTGCGATCCAGTTTCGGGATCCAGAATGGGAAGCAAAGCGCTAAGCAAGCCACGCTCTCCAAGAGCTGGGGTTCTCGTGGTGGGGTAATCTGTGAGTGGGGCACTGCGAGCTGCTGCGAGCTCTATTCAACCAGACACTCTCTACAGACCTCACCCCCACTCTCTCACACACACACCGCCACTCTTTGGTGGCTTTGGCTCTTCGCGCTGCTCGTTAACAAGGAACAACGCTGAAGTGTCGGTCGCCGATTTTTACGAAACACCTGGAGCACCGAAAAATATTCGACAGGCGTTTTTTGTTGTTATACCGTGCTTTGCCTCTTTTCGAGAGCTGAAAGTGACTCTTAACCCTTCGGATATAACGCACTGTGACAGATGTTTCACGATTCGGTACACAAGGTCAGATTATTGGGGTTGATGCAGTTTTAGTGTACTAGCTGGTGTACAAAAGTTCGGAAAAATTGCAGAGGAAATAGTAAAAGATGTTTTTCACAACTTTTTGATGTCGGTCTATATCGACAAATCTTTTTTAAATAAATATATAATTACTAGACTGCGGATCTTTATGCATTTATGGTATCAGAAAATTTTCAAAAAATATTGGAGTACGAAATTCAATAGAGTTGTACCAAATTTTTATGAATGGTGTATCTATTTATAATGGCCATTGCCACTAAAAAGAAGATTCCATTTGATTGCACTTTCTTAAAATTTGTTTGCAGAAATTAAGAATTACACAAACATCCGCAGTCTAATAATAAGAATTTGCCAGAGAACATGGTGGCTTCATAGAAATTTCGGACAGCGTATTAAGGATGTTCTGGAGGTACAATGGGAGATGAAACTACAAGAAATTCGAAATCCATCAATATATTGGCAATGAAAGCCATTCATGAGTATATTTTGCATTAACACTAGGTTTACGGGACCCGTCAAAATGACGGCTTCTAATATTCTTAATGTGCGATTATTGAGATTGTAAAGATGTTTCCCTGAGGAATTATTTACCAAATTTATTTCTTTTGGAATACATTATTGGAGAAATGGCCAAAAATTTGGATAGACACATTCTTGTTATGTTTATACAATAATGTGAAATAGTTATTTCTAGAGCTCCGTAAACCTAGTGTTAAACTTTTGCGAATACTGTACCCTCTGTAGCTATATTCAGTGGTCTACGCTTGTCGCGCTTCCATGCTAGTGAGAGACAACACGATAAATTTGACGTTTTGTAACAGTTTATAATTTTTTTGCTCTGTAACTGTTTAGTGAATCCTAATAAATTTTGAACATAATTAATTACATAATTTTTACTACATATAAAAGAAAACTGGAGTTTCTAGTTGCGTTTTTTCAAGGTTTAAACAGGGTTTGAAGTGGGTTTATGAATTCTCCATAAGAAGACGTGTTAAAATGCGCAAACTTTAAGTTGCTATAATCCTTAAACGGTGCAGTGAATCGAACCCAAACTTTGGTAATTGCATCAATTTAGTAAGAATTATATCTTGTCAAATTTTCAAAAATTTTATTGCGTTTTTATATTACCTCCAGAACATCCTTAACGAGAATCGCAACGGAAAGTCTCGTCGTCCTGAAAACCGCAGCGGTAGCTGACGATTCCGGGACAGTAAAGGAATAAGGTAAAATCTTGTTTGGGTCAATCGTGGGATCACGTTAAATGGGAACGTCGTGGATTAAGTGCTCGAAAAGTAAAGAGCTCTCGCTCGAGCCCCGGCGTCACGGGAGAACGGTACAGATCGCCGTGCCGTCTCCGAAAGAGAACGAGAAAGTTGTGTAATTCGGTTGCACATACCCTTTTGAAATCCTCGGAGGGCTTCGACAAAAGAGGTTTCCTTAAAAGGAGCCCGAGCGACTACCTGACCAACTTATCCTAATAATATAGAAAATATTACAGAAACTGGGTACGTTTGTTCCGGAAGAATTCAACTTTCTTCTTGCCATTATTATTATTATTCCGCACCAATGTGACATTTGTATTTGGCAACAAGAAAGCTAATACGTCGGCTGAAAATTTATTTAAAGAAAAATATAATAATAATGCCATTTACATTTCAATTCTGTGTATATTTAATTACATGATTATACAGAGTTCGTACCTCAAATATCTTTGTAGTTTTCAAAGACACATTAAATGTCTTGAGGACAAAGTTGAATGGTAAAATGGAGCTCACACGATACCGAAAAGATTTTTGTTTTTCAACTTTGTCCTCGAGACGTTTAATGCATCTTTTAAAACAACAAAGATATTTGAAGTACAATCGTTGGGTGGCTCACCTTGTATATTATTTTTCGAATAAAATCAAAATTAAATAAGGAATTCGACAACACAGCTCGAAATGACACATTTCAGACTCCTGTTTTTAATTACCGAATAATAAAGGCGCCTCGGTGAGAGATTATTAAACAAATTTAATCACGTGCACGCTACAATTAAAGACGCGCGAAAGCTCAACAAAAGTGCTCTCACGATTTTTATGAAAAACCGGAACCGCCGACGAGTGTGTCAAGAGGAATCAGGGGAGAATTAAAATTACAGGAATGTAGCAAGCTGTCTGCAGATACATTTTTTAATGGCAAAATCATTTCTGCTCTGAATTAACTCTCGACATCCACACCGGATGTAACGGTAACCGATTTCTTGCTGTAGGTCTGTCTCGTGTGACGAGTTTATGCGAATAAACCAACGACTTTGCAAGAGCCGGGTCCAGGTTAACTCGGTGAAAGGTTAAAGATTTGCATCTGAAATTCCGTAAAATAAACATTGATTCGCCAAACTCGTTAACGAAAATTGTTTATCGTATTTTCGCACTGTTATGGGATAATGTCCACGCGTTATGGCGCCCCCTGTAAATGTTCATGAAGAAATTCATATTGACAGAAATTATTTACAGTTTGTTACGCGTATTATGATTCGACTGTCGACATTGTTTTCGATGAAGTTTACGCTACACGCTTGAGGACACTGCTTTATGCGTTAAACGCGTTCGGTTTTTAAATGCAGTTCGTGAATCGCTGTGGGGAAACAATCATTTATTTGAATTCCGCCCGTGGTGGACGGCACGATAAAACGCAAGGGAAGTCAAATCAATTCGATAGCGTTGAATGCATCCGGATATTTTGCGAGCGTGCAAAAAGCTCAAGTGTTTCGCCAAATACCCTTCTTTGTAACACAATATCGAACTATCTCCTTCGGGGATCATAGACTAAATGACTCAACGTCGTCAAAAAGATTATAAACTTACAGTTGATATTTATTTATAATTTTTTTATTGAATTTAGAGACACACCTCAAATATGCTATTGAATTATTTAGTGTCTCGACGAGAGAATTATTTATTTTGCATAAATGGTTATTCAAAAACACATTTAAAGTATAAACTCCAGTAAAGTCGTATAAGTCTGGAATAGTTGTGAATAATTTTAAATCGAAAATTAAATGATTTGAAGTAAATCGAGGTTTACAAGTTTGTTTAATATTTATAGTATTCCTTTACAGGGACAATGGCGTAATATTAGATTTTCCAAATTTTACAATGTGAGAGCACTTACGTCACTATTGTATTATCATGTTTAATCTAACTAAAGAATTATAATATAAAGAATTATATTAATATATAAAGAATTATATTAATAACAAGAATATACATATATATATATTCAAACTCCGTTTTTCCTAAAATCGTATTTTTGATGTATCATAGTTGCAGGAAATGAGCAATACGAGGAAAATGAAACTCGTCAGCGGAACTGCATATTAATCAATCCTTCATTCCCATCATCATCATTCAATCTACTATGATGAAATCACTGAGCATCGATCCCAGATGATTTAATGCGACCCTTATCTGTCGAACGTAATAGGTTCTATGAAGAGAAATAATTCTTCAGGGGAAAAAATATTAATTATACTAACTATATTTACTTATTTATATCTTCACATTGTTGAAAAGAATCACATAATTAAATCGTATTTAATCCTACATAAACCGCATGGATTTATGTTACTTTTCACCACTAAATTTTACTGGTTTTATGTTTAGAAATGTTTATCTTTATTCCTTCTGATCCCAATAAATTATAAAAATAAAAGCAGTCGGATAGAAATAAATAATATGAGATCATATTATCAATACTAATCCTATATATGCTCCATTTTTATTCTCTCACTGGTACTACCAATTTTTGTATTCCGTAATACTTTTCATTTTATACGTTCCATTAATGATTCCAACATGTACGCCATAAAAGTAAATACAGTAACGTTTGTATTTCTACGACAGCCGATATTTGTTATTTTAATACGAGCTCTCTCCCCGTGTATCATACAGATACGCGAACGGAAAATATTCACATTCTGAGAGGCAAAGAGGGAGCAAACTATAAAGCAGAATTTTCTGTTCACCGCTAATGGCGAATAATAGAATGAAGCTTTATTAAATTTTAATTAACATGAAGCTCCGCGCTCCCGGTAACGCAATACGAATGATCGAAAGTCTCGTTATGCCGTACAGGAGCGCCATTTACGAGTTCTGCCGACAGTGGTTCTTATCCACTCATTAGCAAGCAAAAAATGTTCGCATACCGGTGTTATCGGGTCGAGCAACAAGAAACCGAGCTTAACGAGGAAGGAGAGTTCCATTTTGCTCGTGTTCCGAGGACGCAAAACCGAAAGAACTAAACTTGCGGGACGTACGTTATCCGCCCTCCGATGACGGGGACCGGGTCCATTCTGACCCAGACCAGCAAAATCGCCATTTCACCCTTGAACAGCGAACCTATTTTACAAACACATTACAACCTATTTTACAAATGACTACGAAAATGATTGACCCACCATACTTCCAATTTTCGAAAAATTGTTGACTTTTATCTGTTACAATTTTATAAAAAAAATCTCATACGATGATGGGTGGCATTTTAAAGTTTATGATATACCGATATTGTATTAAAGCCTCTACTCTCGCAATCTATTATTCATTTTTTTCTAAGATGTTTTTGGATAACACTTATTTGAAATGTACGATAAAATATTTTCAATGTAAAATCCTGTAGGTACCCACTGTGACCCACTTCGCACCGAAGGAGCTCGGTCCTATTCCGGACTTCATCAAGAGACGTCGGACTAAAAATTAGAAAATAAAAAATATATAGAAAAAACCTTTTAAAAACCACGCTTACATCAAAATGCACTAAAAAGGAGAAAATAATTTTTATAGACATTAGCGACTATAAATAAAATATGACAGCGACCTTGATTTTCTTGTTGAAAATCGATGTTTTTTTAATTTAAAAAATCGCAATTTCTTGTCGGTTAAGTACCGATTAACTTTGGTAGGAAACACTTTTCTGTCCGACCATCCGAAGGGGCTGAAAAATCGTGGGGACTAATTTGCGCCGCACCCTGTATATATTTTTAATTATATAATTAGTAAACAGAATTGTTTAAAATAAGTAGTAGTCCAGGAACTTTGAAGTAAATTTCAAATGGAACACTTGAAATGGTAGAAAGTTGTTGGCAATAAAAAATTGAAAAATAATTCAGGGCAAAGGGCAAAGGGTTAACTTTCTTTCCAGCTCGATTGTACGTCTTCGTGACAATAGATTTAGAAAATGGATGAATTAAGCCGCGGACGTTGCGGACGGTCAACAGTACATCTGTAAAAAAGGTTGGCGGTCGGAGGTTTAACTGAAGCTTTCGTCGGGAGTAAACACGTCTGTGAGGGCCAAAGTACGAGTCTTGTCATTGGGATACCGTCGTGCTTGCTGGGCAAGGTAAATCAGACCCAAAACCCTTGTAAACGTTCCTATGTACCGGGCCGTGTACCTGCAGAGGACGCAATTTACATATCCACTTAGCAGGTTTCCAGCTTTAACCGTCTGTTTCTGTAGGAAGTGGACCGGCTGCCGTCCACATTCATAGAGGACGCAGTTGATACACGTTCTCCCGATCTGTACTATCCGTCTCTCTCTCGCTCGCTCTCTCTCTCTCTCTCTCTCTCTCCCTTTGGCTAGGTGGACTGTCACGGAAATATGGAACGACGACAAGAAAAGCTGCCAGTCGTTCCCTCGTCTTGAAAGGATTACGAAAGAATCCAATCTGGCTGCTCGCGAATAAGAATGTCGGAGCTCGTCTGAAGTTTGTGATACAATTGAACCGATGGGATCATGACAGCATAAGCCAGCCTGTTTTTGAAATTGAGTTATGCGCCGAATCGTGTTGCTCGCGTTTTCAATAAGGCGATCCGACTACAGTGGCCGGAATTAATATTCGGACGCTCTAAAAAAGACGATAACTCTTTTAACACTAGGTTTACGGAGGTCTAGAAATAACTATTTTACATTATTATATAAACATAACAACAATGTGTCTATCCAAACTTTTGGCCATTTTTCCAATAGTATATACCCCAAGAAATAAATTTGGTAAATAATTCCTCAGGGAAGCATCTTTACAATCTTAATAATCGCAAATTAAGAATATTAGAACCCGTCATTTTGACTGGTCCCGTAAACCTAGTGTTAATATTGCTACAGAATGTGAACAAAATTTTTTTCGAAAATTGTAATAGATCGGAATTGTGAAAAAAATACTAAAAGTTGCATTTTACAACTTGTTAATGTGGGCCTATATTGAAAATTTAAAAAGTACGTTTTGTAGGTCTGTGCCAATTATATGCACTGCGAAAGTTTCATCGAAATCGGTTGGTGCGGGAAAAAAAGCGACAGGCATTGAAAGATGTAAGAATCCTTGGATTTATTGCAGTTAGCGGCCGAAAATCGTGAAAATCTGCAATTTTTACCATCTTTAAACATTTGTAGCTCATTGCAACGTCGACCGATTTTGACGAAATTTTTAGAATATGTTTAATTCACACGGATCTACAAAACGTATTTTTTAAATTTTCTATATAGGTCCATATAAAAAAATGGTAAAATGCAACTTCTAGTATTTTTTCTACAATTCCGAGCTATTGCAATTTTTGAAAAAATTTCTTTTCACATCCTGTAGTAAACTAATTGCTCTAACTTCCCAAAAAAGTTCAAATCGTATAGTACAATATTAAAAAAGATATCGTCTTTTTTAGAGCGTCATTTGGCCCGAAAAGTCGGAAAAAAAATATTTTAGTATTAAGTTGGCAAGAGAAAATAATTTCGGTATTTCAAGGTGAAATAAAACCCAGTTTTTTTATTCAAGCAACGAACTTTAATATATTTTATATTTTCCAATTTGTTCGATGATGTTTCGCTATTTTCTGGTAGCTTCACAATTCCGCGCTCATAAAACTTCGTCCTTATCGCCAAAAAACTGATCACAGTGCGATTTTTCAGGTCATCATCATTTCAGCTGAAAATACCGGAAAATTACTTTCTTGCTATAACATTATGAAAAATCAAAAAAGCATTTTAATATTTAAAAAAATAAAATGATATTTTTTTCTCGAAAGAAATTCTTTCTCGAAATTTTAGATGTAAATGTTTAAATACTGTTCAACTCTTTTGTTCGAAACATTTTTTCCTCGGATTATTAGAAACCCTTGAAAAATTGTGCAAAGCTGGGACAAATTATTTTTACATGTAAATAATGTTGAAATGACGTAATTTATTATTTTAACACAAATTGTACGTAATAGAAATTGACATAATTCATTATTTTAATAGATAAATATATATTCTAAGAAATTTTCAAATTCTTACTATTAATTTTTATGATGAAATACGCTGCGATTTTTGATGCTCATTTCTACTTAAATTAGTTAGTTATAAATCTTCAATCTGTGCAAAACTCTCTCTCTCTCTGGGACTAATTCTTTTTCCACAATGATCACAAATCTTTATCGAATGTAACGATACCAGAAAGAGCACCGAATATTACTCAATAGTAAATATAACAAAATCGTCAATGATGTTTTATAATCGTAAAATAACTCACAGAATGATTGATTACTTGCAGTTCTTATTAGCAAGCTTTAACAGAACACGTATAGTGTTCTAGTCTTCAATTTATTTTCCATATTAGTTCCTTTTATAGCGTCCTCGTTAAACGATTATAAGTGTACTGGATTTATTGATTAATCAACAGCCTTCATACTAATTTTATAACGTTCGCAGTATCTCGGGTTTTATTTAGAGTCGATCGTGTAAAATGTGGCAGGTGATTTTCTGCTGGCTATATCCTATGGAACGCAAAATTTATATTACGTGTCATTGGAGAACTAAATGGATAAATAATCGTGTGCGAAGTGATGAAATATATTAATATCGATGGAAAACGGATAACATGGAAAATATGTACACTAAACGTTCCATGTATATTGATTTTTCATAAAAAGCCTGAAAAATG
>CM052247.1:1036512-1048220 GCA_028455795.1 Lasioglossum marginatum
TGTAGTTGTTTCGAGAATAACATCCGATTTGTTTATCGTTTACTTGTGTAGTTGTTCAGACTATACATAGAGTAGATAGAACAGACTATATATAATAAAGACTATACATATTAACGGTGGACCAAAAGAGTTATGACTAGACTGCGGATGTTTATGTAATTTTCAATTTTTATAGACAAACTTTAACAAAGTGGCCCGAAATGAAATCCTATGGCAATCCAATGGGAACAGCCTTTGTAGATCCAAATAAAAATCTTACTCAATTCTATCAAATTTTATATTCTAGCATTTTTTGAACATTTCCATAAGTTATAAATGCATGAAGATACGCAGTCTGGTTATGACACTTCCAATTGAGGCATGGGCCGTAGAACATTTTTGAAAAATATCTTTTATAAATTTTATAAATGGACTGCGGATATTTATGCATTTATAGCAAAATTGAGAAGATGAAATTGAAAATTGTTGAAAAATTTTAAAAATTGAAGATGTCAATAGATGATTTCTCCTTTATGAAATCATTAAGGAAGAAATAACATTCAATTTAAAAGATTGGAAGAATTTAAAAGATTAATTTAAAGATCCGCAGTCTAGTTATAAATCAGACCTGGGGGCAACTAGTGCTCCGAGAGTTGATGACGTAGAATCGGCTATCCCCACCCGACCGACTAACACGAGAGGGGAATACGAGCTCGCCGTAAAGCTCGTATTCCCCTCTCGCGCTGGCTGGCTAGGGGAAGCCGATTCTACGTCATCGACTCTCGGAACACTAGTTGCCCACGCCTGTTATAAATTACTAGACAGCGGATCTTTATGCAAGCTAAAAATTTTTAGTACACGAATTGCAACAAACTGGAGTGTAATAGAAATGAATTTTCTTTCTCAATATGTTAAACAGATTGAAAATAATGGAACAGTATTTTTAAATATTTCTAATGTTTCTACTGTGGCATCATTACACCCACTGATTTTTGTCATAAATGCATAAAATCCGCTGTCTATAAATTACTATCAATTCTTTTAATAATCATTCGTGTTTAAGAAATTACTTTACTCTCACATGATACATTACAAACTATTATCAATAGATTTTTAATAGATAAAATGTCAATTCAGTTATTATAATACTGTGAATTTCATGCCCTTGTAGGTGAAAGATAAAATATTGAAGGTCTCAGAAAAATATAGGAACATGAGAAAATTATTAATAAAAGAAATAAATTTTTATCTAGCTCCCCTTTTTTGCAAATTACGTACGAACATTTTGTCTTGCACAAAGATCTGCAGTCCAGTTATTAGAATATTTCACGGGCGAATTATAAGCGGGAGTGTAAATACGTTAATGTAAAGCGTAAATATTATAAATTTTAACATAGAAATACGTAACAAGATGTAAATATTGATTTTCCAGAGAAACGTAAATAGTTTTATGCATTGGAAAAATTTAATCCGCCCTGTTTTACAACTGCTTAACGCTTTGAGGGAAAACCTGAAGTCCGGTTGACCTTACGGACGGGAGCGTGCGCAATCAGCGAAGTTGTCAATTAATGTAACAGGCGTAATAACATCGCACGTTATCGAAGTTGTTAATCACTGTAACTAGCGTAGTTGCATTACCTGTAAAATATAATTCAGAAATTCACGGGAACCGTGAATTCGAAAACTTTCGGAACCGCGTATACGCGCGTACATTTAATTACATAATAAGTAAGACGTAAAGCAATGAAATAATTATTTAGAGATGCTTATCTTCGCGCGAAACGAGAAGCAATGTAATACGTAGGTCGGAAATGGAATGCAAAATGGGCAGGTTAACAACGTGAGGTGGATAGCGTGTAATCGAGGCTGGGCCTGCTAATGACCTTGTCGCTGAGTCGCTACCTTGTCATTACTATTAACGATACATTCGAGATGAGAAATCGTCGGCGTTAATACGATTTCGAGACAAGCGTGCATCGATCCTGTCCGGCTGATATGTGTGTTCCTATCCTGGCTTGATTAAAGTGATCTGCGAATGTAAACGAGCATGATTGGATTTCAAGTCCGATGACGGCGATTCCAACCTTCTTCCTGATCACTTTTCTACGGGTCTTTCTCGTGTTCTCAAGCAATCAATTAGACGCATCCAAATTGCATTTCCGTCGTTAAACACACTCTGGCTTTTTAGATTACTGGTTTTTCTATTTATGAGAAAAATTAGTTGGTGGAAAGGTTGAAACAATTTAAAAACACCAAGTGATTAGTATGTAATATTTAATTTTTAAACATTATTCGTAGATAGATTATTAGTAGACCGCGGATCTTTATGGAAAACACAAATCCTTCGCCACGATTGTGGGCAGCAGGATTATCTTCATCCCTTAACAGACTTTTCACAGTAAAAACATGGTGACAATATTTTTAAATTTTTCCAATCTTTTGCGGTTCTATATTTCATCCAGCTAATCTCTTCATAATTGCATACGAATCCGCAGTTTAATTATTACTACCCCGAAGATTTTCTTTTTACTCTTCTTTCTTTTTTACTTAAAGTTTGATTTATGAAAATAAATAGATAACACATAAATCGAAAATGTCAGAAAGGTTCAAACAATTCGAGTACCATGATATACGATATTAAATTATTTGTTAAAATTGTTATGATGAATTTATGATGGATTTTATCCATTTATAACAAAAATGAGTTGGTAGAAAATAAATTAAAACTATCAGACAGATTTAAACAAATATCTTGATGTAATTAAAATTTCTGTAAAAATGAAAACATACCTATTCGATCAATATGAAGACTGTTAACATTAATATCATTTAACTACATGCTCGAAAAGTCGTACAGTTTAATTGAAAGTTCGATTGTATGGTAGAACAGCTTTTGCCGCAAGCTCTGTACCGTCCGCGTTCGTTCTATTCATTCCGTACGAATTGGAATTCCGATTTTTATGAAACCGACTCTCCCAAGAATTTGTTAATTGCTTCACCGGAAGATTGAATCCAGCGATTCATCCGGTAGAAATCGTGTACACGTCTGTCCGACCTGATTAAACGACCGATTTCGAGAACTGACCGCACACCAATCGGCGCGAAGGTACTTCGAAAGCGGTTTATAATAATATTGCTCTATGTGACGGCGGCTGCGCCCAACAGTGCATCGAAATTGGTGCGCGCGTCTAATTGCACTCTGTTCGCCATTTCACTTGCAATTAGTTGAACGGCGTGTCGAATTCTTCTGTACGTGGAATCTGATCGGTCGAGGTATCGATATCGCACGAGAACTCGAAAGTTCACTGCGTAGCGAACGAGGTTCGTTTTCGGCAATTTTTCACGGCAGCTATATCGGGTTGGCAAAAAAGTAATTTCGGTATTTTAAGGTGAAGTTAGAAACCGAATTTTTTTATTCAAGCGACGAACTTTAATCAATCGAATATTTCCTTATTTATTCTTTTTGGCGAAAGGTCATCGAAGAAAAGGGAAAATATCTTATTCATTAAAGTTCATTACTTGAATAAAAATAGGCTTCTTTAAAAAATTTTTTTTATATATTGCAGTCATCCAGTTCTGAGCTATGTTTAAAATTTCAAGTTTCTAGCTCATCAGGAAGTTAGTTTAAAATCAATTGCAAAATTTGTCTCCCAACAGACAGACAAGAAAGCGAGCTAATAAAAACGTGGTAAAATTGGGCTCTATTTCACCTTAAAGTACCGAAATTACCTTCTTGTTTTCTTAAATGGTGCCTTTTATGAAAATCATTGGCGACCTTCGGAAGACCTTGAAGACAACTACAGCCAGAAAATTGTTTATATATTTGCCTCTTTAAACGCGGTATAACTTCCCTCTTTAACAAAGATGCAAATATGATGATTAGACAGCGGATCTTTATGCAAAATAAAAATTTCCTACCTGAATTGCAACAATCTGGAGTGATATGGACATTTATTTTCTTTCTTAATATGTTTAATAAGTTGAAAATAATATAACAGTATTTTAAAATTCTTCTACTGTTTCTACCATTTTAAATTGCACCCACTCATTTTTGTCATAAATGCATAAAATCCGCTGATGTAAACAATTTTCTGGATATCGTTGTCTTCAAGGTCTTTTGAAGGTCACCAATAATTTTTTCAAATGGCACCATATATTTTTCATTTCATTGTGTAGTAGCTGATATCAAGACGAGTTCAACGATGAATTTTATAATTCAGTATTCACATGTTTTTGTTATAGATATATTGCAATTTGCAAGTGCAATTTTTATAGAAGTTATATGATTCTCTGTACACATTAAAAAAATGGTGGTTTCATAATATTTAAGTAAATTTTTGATAGACGATTTTATATAACGAAATGATAAATTCTTGTACACATATACATATACATGTACAAAAATTCTACCAGTTTTTGGACATTTAGGTAGTTATTTTCCAGACGCGTGTCATGTAGATGACTCATCATGTAGACTCCGGACGTTTATGCAAAATGGAAAGTTTGTGCATCAACTGCACGATGCAGGAGCTAAATATAAATTTATATTCTTCATTAATACTATTAATGTGATGAAAATAAATATATTATTATATATAAAATATATAAAGCATAAAAATTAGTAAGTTCATATGAAATTTAAAAGAGGTAATTTAAATTAATATATAAATTAAAATATAAAATTAAAAATCGAAGACTTTTAAATTAAAATATAAGAATTAGTAAATTTATATGAAACTTAAATTAGTATATATTAATATACAGGGTGAATCACGATTCGTGATCCGTAGAGATTACTCTGTTATTAGCGGTCCGATCGAAAATTTTTGTATCAGGTATAGCATGGTTTCAAGAGAGCTTTCACATGATTATAGCAAATTTTTCGTCTACTCTTTTTTTTATGATTTTCCAAGGTCACCTCCAATTTTTTGCAAATACACCTATAATTTTTTTACGCCTATTTGTTAGAGGATTTCAAGGCGAATTCGGGAACGTATATCATAACATTTAAAAAATTGCAAAAAGGATTGCAAGAAATTGCTTTTTTAATCTTTTTTTACAAACGATTTGCTATAATCACATGGAATTTCTTTTGACATGTATACATGTCTTTTATCACATGTATATGTGATAAAAACATTTTCGATCGGACAGCTAATAACAGAGTAATCTCTACTGATCACGATTCGTGATTCACCCTGTATATTATGCATTAATATACATATAATAATTGAGAAATTTAGGAGAAGGAGAGGAAAGGGAGCATAAATATTCCAAAGAACTTACCAAACTTAAAAACAAATATTAGGGAATGGGGAAGGACGCAATAACTAGGTTAGTAATAATTAGGATACTAGAAGAGTAGGACAGGGTAGAAATGAGTGAAACAAAGAAAAAGAGTGAGAGAAGCGGATGCGTGAAATAAAATAAATTTGTACAGTTAGATTAATGTAAACCAAGTCACATTTCTTAGCTGTAAGGCTGAAATAAACCAAATACGTTACATATAATAATATATTAATACTCTCAAGATCTTTTAATATTTTCATTGTTTTAAATTGCACTTGCTCATTCGTGTTATAAATGCATAAAATCCGGAGTCTATAGATGAGCATTCCACAACTTTTTCTATTTTCTTCTGCTGCGTTCGTACAGAGATATGTTTGTTCATAAATAAAATAAAGGAGGCGGTGGGTGTCGTCGTAATTTCTCTGTTGAAAACACGACGATTCCTTCATCAAACCGACTATAAATTGCCTCGATTGCAAATGCTAGGTGTCCTGCAGGAAGTCAATCCGTTTTCTATGACGAAGGCGATGGAAGTGGAGCTTGATGATAACAGAGAGTCCTTCGTCAAAGGTTTTGCGGTTATTACAAAGGAATCTTCATGGTCGCGTTCAGTTTCCAAAGGCATTGACAGTACCGAAGTATTGATCCCCCTCAATCCACATAACACTAACGTGATATCAATAGCACCGCAGTGAGAAAGCCATTTTAGAACGACCGAGACAGAGAGAGCGAGAGAAGAAATGCCCATTTACGTCACGGAAAATCGAAAGCTAGACTTGAATCCTACATCGTGCCGAAGAAACGATCCCCTCGCGCAATTCTCCACAAACATATATTCCAGTTAATGTTTAAAACAGCCTCTGTGCCGTGGACAGGAACTTAAGAAACCTAAATTCAAAATTGTATAAAATGATTTCTCGTTCTTAGATCTGAAATGGCGGACTGAAGTCTCGTACGTTTCCTAGAAATCCAAAAATTGAACACAGCTTAACCCTCGAGTGGACCTTCAAAATGTACTTGAAAGCGCAATGATTCAATTAAATTCTATCTAGTAGTCATATCTATCGAAATAGTAAATAGACACGTGGTGAGACAGTAAAATTTCATCTAAATCCACAAATAGTTTGTTATTAATAGTTACTTTTTAATTATTATATTTTGCTTTGAAGAAGAAATCTTTTTATATCACATTTCAATTAATAGTTTCGTTATTCACAGTTGCACATAAAGTAATTATTAGCATAAATTTGAGTGGAATCGGCCAATGGTTTACTTAAGGGTTTATGTAACCCTTAATACAATAATCAAATTTTTTTATCCTTCAATTAATGCGTGGAAGTCTGTATTGCATAAAAATCCGCGAAGTATATACGACAATAAAAAAGAGCCTTCGATGGAACAGATATAATTAATATAATCATATAGACTGCGATCTTTATGCAGAAATAAAAATGTTCTTCACGATTGTGGGAAGCAGGAATAGAATAAAAATTGACTTCTTGCATTAAAAACAACATTGCAATGTTCTTGAAGTTTTCAATCCTTTACTGTTTTATATTTCACTCAGCCAATTTCTTCATAAATGCATAAAAATCCGCAGTCTAATATAACCCGATGGGGATTAATTAATATAATTAACATAACTCGACGAAGATTATAAATTTTCTTTTCTTTTTAATCCTTTTAATCGAAACCTTTTCTATCGGAGGCTTCAATTGAAAATATGCACAGTAATCGGAGCGCTATATCGACCGATGAGAATGAAATATTCTGATGGATTAAACGCATTCCTAAAATGAGTCCCATTGAATGGTTCATCCAAGTTTTATCAGCGGTGTGTACAGAACCCTCGCCTGTTTCAGAACTGCATTATGACGTACGTACATATTGACGTTTGCACCCACCTACCGATTTTCCAGACCGAATCGATAGAGCGTTTTCAGACCGAAAAAAAATGTATGAACTAACGGAACAATTTTTTTGCCTTTAACAGATGCACGCATTAGCTCCGAACAAACAGTTCCGAAATATTGATTGCGTTGCACTCGAATTCGCTATGCACACACCACTAATGCAGACACATAGCAATGTGATTAATGAAATGCAGTCGTACGAATTTGTTACGTCGCTGAATAACCACATTTTCAGTTAGAAATGGAATAACAATATTTCGCGAGCATTGCTTCTGACAGACAATAATAAACTGATAAATAAAAAGGTAATACTGCGAGTTTTCGTGCAAAATAAAATCCCTTTTCAAATCTACAAAAGTGTAATCAAATAGAAGATTACAGTGGGCAATGCCAGTTTTGTATTTCCTCAAATTTTTAGTTTCATTTGCTCCATTTTTTTTTTGAAAAATTGTGAAAATTTATACATGTTTAAAGAACGAGACGCTTCTAACGTACCACATAGACATATATTTCAATTTCTATTAAAAGTTAATGTTATAATGTTAATGAAATATATATATATTGGGTTGGCAAAAAAGTAATTTCGGTATTTTAAGGTGAAACAGAGTCCAATTTTTTTATTCAAGCAATGAACTTTAATGAACAAGATATTTTCCCTTTTGTTCGATGATCTTTTGCCGAAAAGAATAAATAAGAAAATATTTTATTGATTAAAGTTCATCGCCCGAATAAAGAAATTCGGTTTTATTTCACCTTAAAATACCGAAATTACTGTCTTGCCAACCCAATAATTTGTCTTGTTTTTATGATAATTTTATCCTATTATATTGTATTATTTATTTGTACAAGTTTCCAAGTTTTGATCTCACGTCACGATAATTTACGATATATTATACCGGTTCTTCCATGAATTAATCAACGTTAATTAAATTAATGCAGAATCTTCTGAACCCATTTGTTGAATTCGCCTTTTAAGTATATTACATCGGCGCTTTCTACTGTTGCTTCATTTCATTTAGAGATTATGAAAATATTACAGAAACCAGAAGTCGAGGTTTAATTTACCTTTATTCTCTGTGTCGCGGATTTTATGTTCTGATAGTAAAGCATAATGGCAATTATTTAATTATGAATGCTTCCGTTGAAAGCACGTTGATGTCAACGGATTTATTAATATGAGTGAAACTTCAGAAAGTCGAATAACATTGAAGCAAAATAAATTGCCACAAATTTAACTTCTACAAGATCGCTATAACGACGACGCTTTACGATAAACCATGCAGTCGCAGATTCATTTTTCGAAAAGTAAATTAATGTTGCGCGCAACTTTCAGCCGAGAGTGTTCACTGAGATTAAACTCGTAAAGAAACTGATGTAAATATCGCGAATATACTGTACAAGCCTGCTACGTAGTGCGCTAGAAGTTTATAATACAACTAATTTATCTGTTCGCGCACATGGATGGCTACGTCTTTCGTAGAGCCTGTAAATTATTTCCATTCCTACTTACTAACGAATTAATGTTACGAATTAGCATCGTACACTTGGCATGACTTCAAATTAAAAATCAGTTTCCATGGTAAAGTAGCAACGTAAACAACAATATCTTTATCATCAAAAAACTTTCAAGCCTTTTTAACATAAGTATCAAGCCTTTTTAAAATAAGTATCATTAATATTACCATGAAAAATTTGTTTCTAACTAATATACTCTAGTTATCGTGTATTTCACAATTTGTTCACGAATTGAGGGGAAAAGAGGGTTACCCCCTCTCTGTCAAATTAAAAATCAGTTTCCATGGTAAAGTAGCAACGTAAACAACAATATCTTTACCATTAAAAAACTTTCAAGCCTTTTTAACATAAGTATCAAGCCTTTTTAAAATAAGTATCATTAATATTACCATGAAGAATTTGTTTCTAACTAATATACTCTAGTTATCGTGTATTTCACAATTTGTTCACGAATTGAGGGGAAAAGAGGGTTACCCCCTCTCTGTCAGTACCGGAACAGTAATTTTCGTGGGCGCTCCACGCTTTTCTTTGTAGTCACTAATGTTTAAAAAAATTATTTTCTCCTTTTTAGTGCATTTTAATATAAGTGTGGTTTTTAAAGTTCTTTTTATATACCTTTTTATTTTCTACTTTTTAATCTTTTTTTTTTTAATATTGCATTGCCATCCAGTTCTGAGCTATGTTTAAAGTTTCAAGTCTCTAGCTCATCGGGAAGTGGTTTAAAATTCTATTACAAGATTTGAAGCATGCATACAACAACAACAACACGGCAAGCTAATATAAGCGTGGTAAAAATTGGGCTCTATTTCACCTTAAAATACCGAAATTACTTTCTTGCCAGCCCAATATATAGCTATGAAAATTGTCGGTTGTCCGAGAGTTAATAGTCTCAATATATTAAAATTAATACATATTAGGAGCTATTTTAACTCAAAAATTAGACCTTTCTTTCGACCTAGAATAATTCCATTGTAAATATGTATTAAATGTGTAGTATTGATTAGATACCAACATATTTAATAATAAACTTTTTAATGATTTCGGCGCATAGGTTCGATCTAATTTTGTCTAACAAGCAATTTTGCAAATTTTTAAATTATTCTCAACGTTTCGATCCGGATATGAATCCTTTTCAAGAGAAATCGCGTCTGCAAAAAATCGTATATTTTAATGTATGTTAACTGAATAGGGTATTGGCTATTATATCACGAGAAATTCCATTGAGAATAATTTAAAAATTTGCAAAATTGCTTGTTGGTCAAAATCAGATCGAACCTATGCGCCGAAATCGTTAAAAAGTTTATTCAATGTTTTACGATCGACAAAGAAGAATTTATATTTAATAATGTAAACAATGTTGTGAATAATGGGACAGGAACTTTCAGCGATGACTCTGAGTAACCACTCGAGTACTCAGGGTTAATATTTCAATTGTTTGAAATTCCACCGATTCATTTTCGTCATGAATACCGTATCAAATTCGCAGTTTGTTAAATCCAAATTTTTCAACTATTATATTAATTCCTTTGATTAACTATTTTGAAGATGGAATAATTGTGTATAGAAAGCGATCGAAATTACTTTGGAGGGTAGAATGTATTTGTTTGTTCACAATAAATAAATTCACGAGTGAAGGGCTACGAATTAATTTGTACACCTGTTACACCAAGAGAAGAAATTTTGCATGAAACTTCTGTATTCAATGCAAAAAGGTTTTATTTTGCACGAAGATTGGCACTGTAACGGCGTCCCTCGCAAGTCTATTAGGAAATATACTCTGCAAAAATTCTTCGGGGCGCGACTCACTCAAAGCGCAAACGAGGTTGCTCGTTTTTCTCGCATTCTTTAAACTGCGGACGATATTCGACAGTTTTGGCAGTGCTCTCGAAGCGGAAGGCAATTAGTTGGAGCCGAGCGGCCGCACGTATATACCTATGCACGTTTTATTGCTGCAATGGGCACCCCGAAGTGTCAATCGTCGATTCTGATGAAAGTTCGCGCGGTGGTAGAGCATCGAAAAATATTAGATACATTTTTTTTCGTGACATTCGTGTTGAGGTGGTGAAAACAACCTCTGGATTGTAATTTATTTCGAAGATACTCGGGGGTTATTGAAAATAACCTGTACCACTACTTTGTTTGCATCAGAGTTGGACATCAATCGATTAAAATTTTAGCCAAGATTGATTGATTAATGTGCACGATTAAAAATGATAATCATGATTGATAAAATGATTGATGAAGTTGATCGTCAATCGTTGATTAAAAAAAGAAACCATCGAAAAAATCGAAGACTGATTTAATCAATTGTTTATCCATAAATTGTAATAAGTAGGCACATAGAGATTATAGACCAAATGACAATATACTTAAATTCAGTTTACATTTTTTTCGATTGACGATTACAATCCTAATTACAATACTTACTTACTCCTAATTACAATACTTACTTACAATCGTAATTATGATTCCTGGAGTAATTCAATTGTAATTCTACACAACTCTGATTTCATTTCGAAATTTCAATAGTGAATCATTAATCAATTATCCGATTGACGATTACAATTGAAAAGAATGTAATCGTTAACCGCAATTAACGACTAAAGTAGAAGTTTAATTGTTGATTGCGATTAACGATTGAAGTCTAAATTTATTCCTGAATCGTTGATTAAATTTTTGCCCAACTCTGGTTTGCATAGAAAACCTATGAAAAATGTTTAAACCTGTTAAAATAACAGGCGTAGATATATGCTCTTTCTTAATGTGTAAGTAATTAACGTGTTAATTCAGTTGTTGGAATGAGAACGTTCTTATGAGAATGAAAATCTTGCCTTTTTACGGTCTCGACTTAATAAATTTAAACGACGAAACAGCAAAAAATTTATTTCTGTAATTATGTAAAAATGTAGTGTTCTCAATCATTTTTTACAGAGAAATAATTGCAGAATTAAATTAAAAACTAAGAAGTACAGCAAATATGTTAAGAACATTTTTCAGGCTTTTTATGAAAAA
>CM052247.1:1074735-1130915 GCA_028455795.1 Lasioglossum marginatum
GGCGCTTTTCACGCGCATGCGCGACGATTCTAGCCTCAGACGGCCTCAGTCAGGTACGAAGATCGGGTACCTTGATCGGCCCGCCCCGCTAATGTCGCAAAATTTATTATATGATTTAGCACCTAACAAACTTCGGACGTAGATACGTTCCTGACGAAACTCACGCATGCGCGTGAAAAGCGCCAACAATCCCATCACTGGATGTGGCCTCACTGGTCTAATGTCTACACACATTAGACTAAGCAGTTCCAACTTGTACAGTGCTTCGATTCGGGGCACTATTTTTCGCGCATGCGCGGCCAAAACAGTAACGCATCTATAATGAGGTAGCAGAGCGGCCCAGCGGCCAGGGCCCTGTGGCAGTTATATTGGCGGGAATGTACCGGTATTATTGACGAGACGAGTGATAGTCATAGATAGTCATAGAAAAATAAGTTTGAATTATATTAAATTTCAATATTTCGTATGTATATTACTAATAAGTTTTTAAAATTCTGCGGGGTGCTGAAGGTACCCGATTTTGTACGCTACTGAGGCTGTTTGAGGCTAAAATCGCCGCGCATGCGCGAAAAATAGTGCCCCGAATCGAAGCACTGAACTTGTAGCTCGCTTAGGTTCTTCCCCCACTCTCAGACTTCATCGTTATATGTATAGTAGAACACGCATACATTTTAACCGTCGAACTTCGTCCCTGTTCCCTCCAGCCACACTCACTAACTCTACGGCTAGTAGTAGTCAGAAAGTGTTCGAATGGTGGGGACCTTGCGGTTGTTGGAGGGGAATAAGTTGGAACTCCCTGCATTAGACGATTAGACGTTATACACTGTGTGACAGAATGACAGCACACATTATGATTGATTTACACGATTTTTACTCATTTTCACATTGCAACTGAAACTCGTTTCTATACACTAGTTCAGGAGTTCTATTTAAGAACATCAGTAAAATCGAATTGGATTTTACCCACCTGTTTCTTTTATATTTTAAACATTCTAAAGTACATTTTAATCTGAATTATGTTTTTCACATTGCGAATAAAATCAATCACTGCGTTTACATAATTCAATGTTTTTGTCTTCTTTACCGATACATTCGAAACAGGCGGGTTACTCGAGTATTCGTGTGTCACGGGTAACAGGTCCGAACCCGCCCGAATTTTCACGGCCCGACCCGAACCCGTAGCGGGTACCCGCTTTGGAACAAATGCATACCAACGCTTGTGCACGGATGTGTTCACGGTCGCATTAGTATTTATGTGACGTGATCAAAATTGAATATTCTCATTAAGTAAAACAATATTTAATGTGTGTACTCATACATATTTTGTTGGAGACTTTTTATTTTGAATCTTATGCATTGAAATTACGAGTAGTCGTTCCGTATTTGTACAATGGCACACAAAACATTCTAATGAAACAATGAGTGAACGTTTTACTTGAATGCTTTAAGTAGTGTTCAGAAGAAACGTTAGTTTATAATGTTTATAAATTACTTTTACTCTATCACGCTACAAAATCGTTTACAAATATTTGTGAGGTGAAAACAAAATCCAGAAATATATATTCTGTTGATTAGTACCAAATATCAATTAATTTCGAAAGTATACTCGAACAATACTCGTTCATTGAAAAGCAACTTCTAATATCGTAAACAATTGTCACGTTCATTTTTGCTAGTATTACTCTTTCTTAGCAGAGTAGGAAACTCGAACGTACATTAATAACAATGCGACTGTGTGTATGCTCGAATATTGCCACTAAACAACACTTTGTACCGTTAATGTTTATTTAAAATCCATCACGAATATGACAGCCCTGTGGTCCGTTCTGTTTTCCTGCTTGACACAAGCGTCATAGAGTTTCACGTCCACGCAATTATCAGTGGCAGCGGCACCGCATTTTTCTCTGTTTATCTCCGTTGTTCTTCCTTAGTATATATACATACTTCTTTAGTCACTTGCCATTGTTCACAGATTGCTGAGACGTTGCTGCCTTTCTCGTAAATATAACGCGCGCACTAAATAAATTCTACTCACTTCAGATTAGTGTGAACAACTCGCTTCACCGTTCACAAAGGGACTCGTAGATCGTGTTTGATATTAAAATACAGCAAAACACCAGCTACATTTTGCAATAGGACTCGAAGGCGCGTGCAAATGCGCAACAGTCCAAGACGAAAGACTGTATTTTATTATTATTAAATGACTGTAAATAGTGGAACGAAGAACAAACGATTCGTAGAGCTTCTACGCGCCGTTACTATGTTGCTACCCACATAAACATGAAGTTGTCGCCGTCAGAAACATGATGCCACTTGTGTCGCGTACTACCAATTACTTTATTTTTTTCTTTTTTGTTATGTATCTTATTATTCATTTTTAATAATATTCTCACAGTCGTATGGTACACTAATGTATTACTAAATATGTCAGGTATTCATTACACGTCGGTATTCAATAAAATATATTAAATCTAAAATTCATATAAAACGAGAAAATAAATGGATCTCTATGAAAACATTTGGCAGCATTGTAACTCTTCGTCACGTCCCTTTATTCAATTATTTGAATAATTGAAATCGAAATTGAGAAACATACATTGATTTTATTGATTTTTACGAAACTTATGTAAAATATAACTTTCTGTACAAGCTGAAAATATTAAAACTTCGTTTGTGGTTTATTATATTGCTAAAA
Source organism: Lasioglossum marginatum (assembly GCA_028455795.1). Classification (NCBI taxonomy): domain Eukaryota; kingdom Metazoa; phylum Arthropoda; class Insecta; order Hymenoptera; family Halictidae; genus Lasioglossum; species Lasioglossum marginatum. The sequence continues at coordinate 1,077,431 of CM052247.1, forward strand.
AGAAATATGTTTACATTATGAATATATATATATATATATATATATATATGTAGTTGACAATACAATGAGTTTTTCTGAATGAAAATATTAATGAACACTTATAATAAAAGAAACATCCATAAAATGTATATTTAAAGGATATAAATATATAAACTATGATTTACACGTGTGATTCATAAATACTAATTTATCTTTGTTATATTGAATATGCGACAGATTGGTACTATCCGAATTAAGTTGCAAATTCGTAATATCTTATTGAAATATAAATTCTATTGCCTTTTATTCTTTCACACATAAATAACAGACAATATATAGCTATTGCTTGAGTTGTGTGTCTATATGTTTAACCAAATATGACTCGTATCTATACATAGTATGTACATATGAATACTTTAAAATTTAATTATGCTCCGTTTCAAACTTGGTATTGTACAGAAAAATCTCAATCAAATAAATTTGATTCGCCGTTCGGTAAAATTGTGCGTATCTAATCATTATTAAATGGAGAGATGTTACAAAGAATTGTCGAAAATACTATTCCCATAGAACATTATTATATATACGCTACGAATTTATATATTTAATACTAATTATGTCAATAGAAAAATATTAACATATTGAAGGAGTTTTCTCTGCATGCTTTAAAGAGATGCATGCTGAACATAAATGAAAAGTGTCGAATTCGGGCACCATTGGTACGTATTACGAAACAGAAGCGTATAAATTTTTACAATTGTATATCTATTTTGCATTATAAATCTTTCACATTTGCTCAATTTCAGTTTTACGCTAAAGTACATCATAACTTTATACATTGGCCCTGGAATTATACACTATTAACGAAGCAACTAATCCGCGTGGGAAATACATACATTATTATTCTGTACATTACGCACCGAAACGTAAAAGTAAATAATATTTTGATCATGCATTTAAAAATATTTGCTACCGATACAAAAATTCTAGAGATCTATTGCACGATTGAAATGTACAAAAATGATTGCACCATTCCAGGGTTGTTGTATTCAAGTATCTTCAAATAAAAGCACCATTATCAAAACGCGATCCATACATTGACAACATTTACATTATACATTAAACAATGTAATTTCACGTATCCTAAATTTCATCAACTTCAGTTTATACGAATTTTACTACATATAAATAACGTGATAATACAAACAATCTCCATACATATCGTAAAAAATATTTCTTAATTACAAAATATTAAATAATAGAATTGAATAAGCTTCCTACATGTTTAATAACTGATTAAATAACAGACGATTACTTCTAAAATGATGTTTGATTTCTTCTACTGTATATTCTGTGCAATTACTTCCGTATGTTGAAATAAAATTCATTTGACATTTGTTCAACTTTCTGTTTCCTCCATATTTTAATGGTATCAATAAGTTACAAATATAAATTTTTACAAGAAATGAATGATTTCATTGATACTATCTTCGTGTGAACAACATCGAACATGTTTAACATCTTGCGTCCGTCAGACGATTGTTAAATAAATATGTCGTCATTTACTTGAAAATCGAAATGTAATTTAATACACGTTACAGTAAAAATATTGACTGTAAGTACGTAACATTATGTAAGTAATAAATTACGAGGTAATTTGTAAAAAGAATGTTATAAAATTAATAATGAAGTAATTGAGAATGATTAAAAATTATTAACTGGACATTTAAACTATGAACGTAGTCCTCTGTATAAAACAATATACTGTTTGACCTCTTAATAGAGTATGAAATTCAAAATATATAATAAAACTGATTTAAAGGTAGGAACTTACGAGTTAAGAATGCAAGTTATGATACTGGACATTTTTTTAGATAGTTACAACAGAAGATTTAAATAATCTATAATGTCTAAACGTAATAGCGTAATCTGAAATACATATCCTAATCTTTATATTATAATTCATTATCTGGTTAAACTTCTATGCCCTAACAGGTAGTTGTATGGTGTGAACAGTATGAAATCATGCTATACAAAAGCCTATGAAGCATAGCATTGTAATCCATATCAGCAGTTCACTTAGCTATATGAAAATATCTCTAAATATTTTTAAAGAAATTGCATATTATTTTTTGGTCAGAAGACTAATGCGAGAAAGTATATTATCATTTGGAGTGTAAATTTGCCTCTTCATCGTCGCTGTAGTCGTCGCTTAAATAATAATTATCTCCTGAAAACTCAAAACGGCCAGTCTTTTTTGGTGGTGGACTGTAAAGTAAAATAAGTATATTAATTAGGCACATTTATATTTAAAAACAACAGATATACACATATATTAACATATTTCATATTTACACTGCATTCACATAAAAGTTTCGTAACATATAATGTTCAGATTAAAGCAGAAAGATAAAGAAACTTTGAACACACGCTTTTCTCGCTTGCATAATTGTCAGCTTTTCAGAATGTGCGATATAAAGATGTGTGCTCAATTATCGAAAATTAATTTATTTTTTTTCGTTGATAAAAATGGAAAAACCTTAATGGCCTTGATATACAAGATGAAAAAGTTTCGTTCGAGTTTCGTTCGACGATTATGGCAGTGTTAGTAACGAGCATTAAAGAAATTACACATTATTACTTACTATTAATTTAATTGATTTTACAATGTAGGATAGTATACTAACATAACATGCTGCAAGTGGGTGATGTGAAGTATTGAAGGTTTTCGTATGGAAGCGGTACATAATATGGTGTTGCATATTAATCAATTGACTTGAATGCTGAGATGTACCTTGTTTGATCTTCCTCATTATTGCTGCTATTACTGCTATTTGGACTGCCATCCCTTTTTGGACTTGCAGGGGGAGATAGTGCTTGCATCAAACGACCTTTACTTTCATTCCAGATTGTTGACTGTGAATAACGAAAAATAGAAAAATGTATATTAATTCGCAATAACAAAATTCTATTGTAATGTAATGCATAACAGCCATGCGTGTGTGTGTGTGTGTGCACGCATATACAATACAACTTGATGTACACATTTTTCAAATTTTAGTTCATTATTATAAGAAATGTGTGAGAACCCGAAAATGTCAGATCAGTCGACTCAACTCGAGTCGAGTTCTCAAACGGGTTTCGGGATTCTCGAATATTTGGGGATTCCCAAGCATGTTAGGTTTCTCGAATATTTGGGGATTCCCAAGCATATTAGGTCTCTCAAATATTCTCGTGAACTCGAGTCGAGTTCTCAAACATTTCGGGATTCTCGAATATTTGGGGATTCCCAAGCATATTAGGTTTCTCGAATATTTGGGGATTCCCAAGCATATTAGGGCTCTCAAATATTCTCGTGAACTCGAGTCGAGTTCTCAAACATTTCGGGATTCTCGAATATTTGGGGATTCCCAAGCATATTAGATTTCTCGAATATTTGGGGATTCCCAAGCATATTAGGTTTCTCGAATATTTGGGGATTTTCAAGCATATTAGGTCTCTCGAATATTCTCGTGAACCCGATTCGTTTCGACTAGAGATCTCGATTTCACGTGTACCTGAAATACACGTGTACACGTGTAGTTCGGATGTTCGTGTTGAAGTTCATGTATTGTTTACTACACGGGTACATGTGTATTTCGTCACATGGGTACATGTGTATTTCGTCACACGGGTACATGTGTATTTCGATACACGGACACATGTGTCTCGAAATTAGAGTATCTGATTTCGAACGTTTATTGAAAATGCGCGTTTATTCAGGTGCACGGATATTGAAATACACGGATCGTAATATCTGTACATACAGAGTGTTTCAAAATTATATGTCGTGACTATACTAGCGTGATTCTCCATCTCTGGATCAGTGGAGATTTGTTAAAAAAACTTGCCACAAAATTGACTTTGACCATGAATTCCATGGTCAAATTTTTTTGTCATTGCGTCGTATAGCACTAATCGGGGGAACAAAAACTATACGACGCAATAACAAAAAATGTTGACCTTACAAGTTTTTTTAACAAATCTCCATCGATCATCTTCAGCATTTTCATTATTGCATGAATTTTCTGGCGATATTCGTTTAAAGTTCCAGGGCTTGTCTTTTGGCCTTGAATGTTCGACTGTGTTTCGCTACTATGACTTTCAACTTTTCGAACTATGCTCGAGCTGATTTCTAAAATTAAAACACTAGCCCATATGCGAAAATTATGATTCATGTACCCGTGTATTGAGAAGTACACGGATATATTGACTACACGTGTACATGTATATTTTAGGTACACGTGATATCGAGATCGCTAAAATATACGTGTATCCGTGTATCGAAATACACGTGTACACGTGTATTAAACATTACACGAACTCATATTCGTTACACGTGTACGCGTGTACACGTGAATTTTCAATACACGTTCAAACTCGTGATCTCTAGTTTCGACCCATCCTAACCATCGGGTATCCAACATTTTCGGGTTCTCGCACACCTCTAATAATTATCGATTTAGTTTGAAAAATATATATATATAATACTTCAATATAATGAATACAAAATACCTACCAATCTGCCCTCTCTGCCAAACAGTAACAAAAAAGCATCAATAAAATCTCGAGATTTTTCTTCCCATTTGCTAATCATATCCATGCGTTTTTCACCAATGTTTTCCATAACACGTTTTCCCTTATCTTTCAGATCATCGAATTTATTCTGCAACCGAAATTTCTTTTCCTGCAATTAGAAATGATTTAGTATGAAATGATATCATTACGTTTCACAACTGCAGAAATTATTACGTACATTGAGGAAAGAAACATTAAGTTCTTTGGCACTGTAACCTCTAGCAAGATTTCTTCTTACGTAAATATCATAATCCTTAACTATTCTGGCTACAATATCTGATGTCGATACTCCTTCTGTTCTTTGTGTAGCTACAAACATACCTTTTGCTTTCAAAGCAGCATACACGTCTGTACTATCATCCGTCATGTAAGGTATATCATCATGCGCAACAAAATCAATCTACAATATTCATTCATCACGCTACTAACAATTCATATTTGTATTTTTAAGGAAATGAGAATTAGTCATATGGTCAATTATACCTTATGTTTTGTGATAAACTCATCGTCCAACTCCCATGGAGCGTCTCTGACTACTTCATCTACATATCGACAATGCCTTACTGCATCATACCTTTCGACATCAGTCATCACTGTTCTACCTTTCTTACTATGAGTAAGCTCATCATTACAAACTGTAAAACAATAAAACTTATGGCATATTTGTACTATTCATTTATTTTTATTTTCATTTTCTACAATTCTTCGCATTTTGCAAGATACTCCATTTAGAACACGTAATTGATATTCAGACCACGGATTTTATACATTTATAACAACATTGAGTGCATTATAATGAAATTATATTTGTCACACTCACCTCCGACAATAAGGTACACATTTGGGAAAATGTTTTTTGCTTGCAGGAGCTGCCGTGCATGTCCTTGATGAAATAGATCATAAATACCATCTGCATAAACCCTGACTTTCCTAGGAGCTAAAATAAAGACTATGTCACTTACCGATGTTTCAAATAAAATTCTGAAGCTTTGCTCATCTGACAACCAGTTAAACTAACCTTTACCAGTTTTTGCCATTTTCAATGTAATACGAATATTATAATCACATACGCTTCTTTCAGCGACTGCTTCGGCATCGTCGCTGAAAGGGGCTTCCTTGCAGATAGACTGGAATAAAATATTATTACTGCAATATCAAAATAATATACAGTACGAAATATCGAAGACATCATTTCTTAAATTACGTAAACAAAATAAAATCACCCGAACTATTAGCGATCCATTATGCTCGTATGAAAGTAAAGTTTTAGCTAACTAGACAACCCTTTTCATTGACTCGATATTACAATAAAAAGAAAAGAGTAGAAAAAACATGCACATATAATTTAATATTTAAATTTAACTCTAAATTAATTCTTATAGTACTATGGAAGCCTTAAATTTGTAATGACAATGAATGCGTTAGTAAAAATAAATATTTGATTGAAATCATTGCTGCGATTACTAATGTTTAAAGAGAACCACAGTGTGTAATATGTATATTGACTTATTTAATAAATAATCAATAATTCATTTATATATTTCGTTTTACTATATATCGAACATAGTACAATAGAAACAGATTCATTCGTGTTTAAAAACAAAATTAACAAATATAAATTGAATCTATAAGCTACATTAAAAATTATTAAAATTATTGAAAAAAAAAAATATTAAACTCACTGGAAGTTCTTTGTAGCAAACTGAAATTTCACTATTATGTTTTTTCAGTGAAATTTGATCTGATTCGTTATTTGATGTCCTGTTGGTCCCCCAAGTCATTGTCACCAACTGTTAAGGTGATTAAAAAAAAAAAAGAGAAGTACTTTATAAACGATTATATATTTTTTGTTATATCAAACTGTTTCTATAGTAAATCCCTTTGATTTTTCAAGAAAGCTTTCTTTTTTTAGGGTGAAGAATAATTTTCCTAGCTATGGAGACGATGAAATTTCCTTTCGAAACACTTCCGTTTAAGATAGATTGCAAGATATGTCACAGGTTTATTAGATGCTTTATTAATGTAGTCATTTGTGTTAGACATTCAATCTAGATTATTCGCACAATGAGGTGTCTGTGGTATTATATCGACTAGATACGCTGATGATCTTGCACCGTATCATGCCGTTATCATTAAAAGTACTTGCTCCCATATTTTGACTTTGACGTTAAAGAGAAAATTATCTCTGAACGATTACAGATAAATTTTGACCTGTATATAAACTTAACATTGATCGATACGAATTAGGAAACAAGGTATTATAACGATACAGATTTAGGTCATAAATATATTAACTGATACAGGTTATCGAAAAGAAAAAAAAAGAACCGAGGTATTTAATCAAGAGCTTTTAACCTGGGACCATATGTTAATAACAAAACGAATAACACGATACACAGCAAGTGACAATACAAATGTGGTAACATGTGATCAAGTTATTTTCGAAATTAAATTGCAATTAAAAAACATAGAAATATTTGTTAAAATATTGAAACATACTTACAGGATAAATCTGCGAGTCTTCTGTAGAACAAGATGCACTTTCACCGTTTTGAATGTTCGAGTATGACGTAGAATTTAACATAGTTTCTTCTCTAGCACGTTTTCTAGACATTTTCTACCGTTTCAATCTCCGACCATGTAAATCCTATTAAACAATAGAAATAGATATTACTGATGTCAATCGTTTAAAATAATGATTTCGTAAAACATCCGATTCAAGTTACGTGTAATGCAAGATAAATAATTAATAAGACATGGAAAATAATGTATTACAATACACTACTACTCAAAAATGTTTGATTGCCCGTAGCATTTCTAATTTACAAGGGAAATTAAAATGAAAGATAAAATCTATTTTAATGTGGATAGTCCTACCATTTCTTTATCTTTTAGCTGTACGATTAACTTTAACTAGATAAAACTTCAATCGTTCGTTCACGCTTTGTCTCGATAAAGAAGTCAGTTTCATTGATCATTGAACAAGCGACCAAATATCTTTGAGTGTACACGCTGAAATATAAAGCCATGAATGTCTCAAAGTAAAAACCAATTAGATCATTATTGTCGCATAAAACATAGCATATAAGCATAGCACATACCAAGGTGGAAAGTGTAACTTAAAAATAGAGAAACCAGAAATATTTACAAACATACTTCGTCGAACAAACAGAAATCTATAAATGATATTGAACACAGATATTGACAGAATAAAATTCAACGAACGTTCAAAAATATGATTTCTACTTAAATATTTCTAAACATTTATCTAATGAACTATATCTAATAATATGAAAGTTTACCTGATTATCATAGATTATTTTAAAATTATGAATAAATTTCATCGTACAGCTCTAAATTTATAAATCATTGTAACTTTTATAAACTGTTTGTGAATATAGGTGTTTAATCTGCTAGAACCATTTATGGGAATGCCAGAATTTTTGTGAATCAATTATTATGCATTGTTTCTTTTAACGAATTTACAAATATTCATCCATCCTGCACAAATAATTCAGATGTTAGGAATGTACATCAGAAATTTCATAAAATACGAATACATACATAAATAAGTACAGACGAATCGAAACGTAACCAAAAACGCGTGACTAAATACAAACACGATGTCTACAACGTAATAATAATTTAACGATACGGGAAACGTGACTCAATGACTCGATCACCCGGCTTTCGATAGTCCGTCGTTGTATGTGCTGTCTGTCATTAAAAGAATTTCCTTGTCATCTTTTCAAAAATCAGTTGAACGACACGAACCTTTTCGACGCCCTTATTTTGTTACGTGCAACTACTACACGAACAAGTAATAGAATATGGACGAAAAATCGAAGTGTTCCCGTTAGAAGTTTATTGAACTGTAACTTCGATGGATTTTTGCGAAACACATTGACGGTGTAAATTCTGGTGAAAGTTCGTACAAAGTCTACCAGGTATTTCACGTTTAATATTACTATGTATTACATACTATTTAACAGCTGAGCCAGCAGACGCCCGCCACGACACTTGTCGTGGATATTCTGCACACTGCACGCGCTTCAATACACAACCAGGGCCGAATAACAGCACTGTGAGTCCCAGGTAATAAAGTCTGAAGCATACGTGTGCGAGTATTCTGCGCTAAAAGAATATGGGAATTACGATTGAGGACAAGAAGCCGTACAGCTTTATTTAAATCTAGTTCTGTTTTCACAAGCGCCGAAAATAAAAGCATGGAAACAAGCATGCAAGCAGAAATTTTCGTTTTCCATCTTTGCTAGTATAAATAGCACGGGTCACGCAACAAATTTGTTCAAATACACAAGTTTAATTCGATTAATGGTGACCATTAGGAACTAATTTAAATCATTTCTTTTTATCAGAATTACTAGTAGTATCAATATGCAGTTAGAATACCTTTTTTATAAATGGACCAATAACGGCTTTAGTTTTTCTGCTGGACTAGACGGCAAGTAATGGAAATTTTGGAGAAATTGCATTCAGTCTAAATTACGAAAAAACTAGTGAAAATTGCTTCTCGCAACTTTTTTATTTGGGCTTGTAACGAAAATTCAAGAAACATATTGTTTGTAGATAATCCATATTAATGTTATACACGTGCCGAAGATTTCGTCGAAATTGAATTTGTTTATATGAGTTAGCAATTTTCACCATTCTTAATAATTTATAATACGTAAACCACTTAATCACTTTTCAGCACTTTATGAATCTACGAAATACGTTTTTTGAATTTTGAACGTTGCGAGCCCAGATAAAAACGTCGTAGAGAACAAATTTTACTATTGTTTCGTAATTCAGACTGAACGTAATTTTCCCAAAAATTCTTATCACATATCGTCTAGTAAACTAAGTCATCTGGTTTGACAGAAACGAAGTTGTTTGGTCCGTTTAGAAATAAGTTATCGTGATTTAAAGTGTGTGCCGTCAATTATGTGAGTGACTGTATACACATGTATACTTCATATCCAGATTATTAAATTAAAACTATGAAATATGTGACAATAAGGTTTTTATGACACAACACGAAAAATCAATTTGAAAATTGCCGCCTAAAAGGCGCTGCAAGGAAAAGAATTAATACAATTTGAACTTTCTCACAATTTGAAACAAAACGTACGTTTCGTAAATAAGAGGTACACCATGTATGCTTTCTAACTGTTCAATTTCGGCTAATATTCAATTTTTCACAATGTCACTGGACTCTACGAAATAAGCTTGAAGTGCACCGACGTGTAGGTAGAAAGGAGTTTCACGATAAAATGACCGTCATGAAAGAGAGGGAGAACGATGACGTAATATCGGATGATCCGAGGCGTCATATATTTGTAATATCACATGCGCATAGCTATGTATACATTTAATTAGAAAGAATATACATAGTACATAATAAAATTACTTTTTTCAACTTGCTGTTACATAAGAAAATATAAATATCATAAATATATTCTTCGTTTTAAAATAACATTCATAATTATTAAAAATTTGAGATTCCGTTCGAGTAAATTTAAATAAAGTTAATTGAAATTCCTTTTACTGATAATACTATCGAAATAATCGCGTCACGTAAATGATTCGAATTGTGTAAACTGTATATGAAATAAATTCCAGGAGATTTTCATAACACGTGCGATAAGTTTTGCTACGAATTCGTGTTATTTATATTATCTATCTCTACTATTGCATTATTCATACATCGTTAAAAATATTCAATCTATAGGTTCGTGTATAAATGTATATTTACAGTGCAACGTAATGCATTTATATATTGTTTTTCTATTTTGAAATAAATTATTATCGCAAGTTTCGAGCACAGGTATAATCGACAAGACATTTTCTATGACTACATAAAATTCATATTAAATTCACATATACATATATATATAGTTTACGTAGAATTACCAAAACGATTAAAAATATGTTGATACATTTATCCTCTTTTTGTTATCATATCTGGGCACACCTAGTACTTATAAGTTGTCAAACCTAATATATATATTATTTTTGACATGATCCAGGAATTGTTGAGACGTTGCAATCTATGTTATGTCTACTTGATAAGGAAGTGTGAATAATAAAAGGAACTTTGTACATACAATTGCCATAGTAGTCGACTATCACTCATAAAACGATACCCAGGAAGCAAAATTATATATTTACTTGGTACACATGTGACAGGCGAGATCGTATACTGTCATAAAAATAAATAAATCATGAGCTCTGTGAAAGTGATACGATCTTTCCAACCTTCATGTACTTGTAGATTACAGGGTGCAGCGGGAATAACGTCGTAAGTGGAGAATGGATGGATTGTTCATATAGGAATTCATAAAAAATGTATGACAAATTTTTCCGTTTAAATTTAATTTTTGAGGAAATTGAATATACTTATTGGACAATAATATCATAAAGTAGAACTTATTCTTAAACGTATCTGTTCGTTATTTGTAGTTTCCTTTTATTGCATTTACAAATGTAAGCATAATGAATAATATTCAAAATCAATTTCATAACCTCAATTTTAACCCTTTGCACTCGGTTGTCCCCTCTGAGGCACCACTAAAAATTGCTGTACCATTATTCAAAATATTGTTTCCATTATTAAATATATCGGTATCTAACCAATTACTAAACATTTAGAATTATTACACCAATTTCATATCCATAAAATTTCAAAAATCATAGGGAATGGAAATATTCTAGATCGGAAGAAATGTTTAATTTTCTAGTTAAAATAGTTCCGAGTGCAAAGGAAAATGGAAAATGCCGTTGTGTATATGTACTTTCAAACTTTTTATTCACGAATTACGAGGGAACCTCTCTTTTTCCTGAACCATTAATTATCTCTTTGCACCTTAAGAAACGACTTGACATTTAAGTGATCTATAGAAATTACTTGAGCCATGCATTATTCAATATTTCGTAATTACACGAGTTTACATTTGTAATGTAACGCGGAAAAGGAAGCAACGTTCGTAACATATCTATATTAATGAAAGTCTGGACACACTTGACAGCTTCACTGTAACAGTGAAACACTGTCTTGAATTTTAGTATGAATACACAGATATGTATAAATATTACATATATATTCTCGGACTTCCTTTTCATCCTGTTCAACCTGAAAATGTTTTATTCCTAACTTATATAAACGAATTTCATCATTGAAGGTGGAATAAAACAATCAGTTAAAAAGCTGAGGTTTATTTCAATTATTAGTAACTTTAAAATAATTTCTATATAATTATAAGAATTATAAATTTACTTCTTTTTATGTTGATTTTGCGTCGACATGTTTTGTCACTGCTTATAGCATAAAAAGTCCTCCATTGATTACCAAGTTGTTTACACCCACACATTGTATTTTTCACATATCGTATGTTGATCTTTATGAAATAATTGAGACAGTATCTATCATTCATCAATCATGATTACATTCATGTAATTCAACGTTATGTATTTATTTAATATTTATATACTTTGATATATATACAAATAAATGTCCGAGCATTATTTCTATTCCCTTACATATGTCGTAATAAAAAAATTTTTTTTGATGGATTTTATGTTGCAACTAGCCGCAAATTTTACGATGTATATTTTCCATTGCAAGTTAGCATGCAATAGTAAATATTTTGTATAAATAAATAGCAACAAGAACAGGAAGTTGTAATTTCGCTATTCCTCTCAGTCATTTCATTTGTAACATTGATGTCCTTACAATTTATATTGGTTGTTATACAATAAATGTTGAAGAAACGTAATGCCCAGCATTATATATTTTTTCTTTTCATGTTGTAGATGTCGCGATGATAAAACGGGCGCAAAATTACAGCTAAATAATAAGCGTAATAAGTTAATGTAAAGTAGCTGTAAAATTACAAGACCAAATAAAATTTCATTAAACTGAAAATATACTTGAGTTCCCTGTAATTTGAAGTCGGAAAAGTGTTCGAGAGACGGTATAATATAATATACCACGTATGGATGATATTATCAGAGACAAAATCTTTCGAAGTTCATTACGTTTCATTTAAAAGGCATTCGTATACGGCTCCATCTAATTTCAACGCTGTAATATTATCGATATTATTATTAAATAACATTTACTGTACCTAAATTTAATAATAAAATACCTAAATCACAATATGTTCTGCCATTATCCGGTGGCAATGAGTTGGTGTCTTTCCAATCTATTTTTCATTTTTTTTTTCTTTTTTGCAGTTTCGTTATTCTGCCGAGTAAACAGTTTCAGAATGCAAATAATTGGGACGAATTAGAGATCGCAGTGACAAAAGAACAAAATTCAAATGTTCGCGGAACAAGGCTATCATTTATATTTAAAAATACTATGCAATTTACAAAGCTGTATTAAAAAGAAATTTAGCATCGTTCGGCTGTCAATGGCGGGAAGTATAACGTGTTAATTTTGCTGGGTCGAAAACGAATTCACATATGTACATCCGGTAATTGTATTGCTCTTACGAGTGATGCAAACTGATAAACGGGTGTCGAAATTTTTCGTCAATGCGAGCTCGCTTTAATTACGTTTTAATTACGTTTACACTCCTAGACTTGTACGCGACCTTATCGTACCTCACTGAGGGGTGATGAGCGTAAGTTTCGTGTCATTAATTTGCAATTCCGAATAGTAAAAATGGGAGGATTATTGTACCTATTAGTGAAATACAATTAACAAATATGCGCGTCGTGTCAAATAGTTACATACGGTAGTGTCTCTTTTAATAATTAGGCTGGAGTAAATGTTCCATAGGTATAATGTAGCTACCTAAAGTCTTGTGATTTTCACGATAAGCTTTATTAAAGCAAATGTGTTTTTTCTTTTATATTAAGGCGTTTAAGTTCGGGGATAAAAAACAAATGGCTAATTAGTAGGCTGTGCACTAAGTGCTTTGTATAATGCTTGTTGCTGATCTGCTGTTAATGCACTTATGCATGCTTGGAACATAGACTCGTTGTTCTAAAACAAATAAAGAATAGGTTTGTACGTGTGTCATGTGGTAAGAATTATAATTTATAATACGACAATGATTGATGTCAAGAATTCTATGAATCTTAATGCAACGTACCTGTATTTGTCTAACGATACTAAGAATTCTGCCGTTGACAGGATTGTCCGTAGGTACCGCATCTCTGTGAAGTGCTTCAGCAAAGAAACTTATTAGCCGAGGTAGATTTGCATTATTTAGACCTAAAACTGCTACATGATTTGATTCGATCAAATCGCAAAGATACCCATATACGTAGGGAGCTTCGTCTTCGTCCTCAACTACTGGTAACCAAGAGAGCCTATATTTGAACAATACAGACACAATATTCATTAAAATGATTGCTACTATAATATTACATAGTAAATTTCCGATAATAATTAACTGTTCAATCCTCAAATGTCCTGGAATCTTCCAAGTACAACTTCTAGAACCAAACAGAGTGTTTGGTAATAGTTGAACAAATTATTCTAACTTATCTTCGCTCCAAAAAAGAAAGAACTACACTGCATTAACTACGTTAAATTTATATTAAATAAAATGTGTAACAGTCTATAAATTTCTCGATTAAACTCGATGGAAATTTTTCAGAAACACTATAATATGAACTTACCAATGTGGAAGTATTTCATCAACGTTAATTGCTTTGTTGTTATACTTGAGAATTTTTGTGACTGCGGAAATAGCATTTTCAGTAGGGTTTACATTTTCGGGAGATCTCGATTCCGGATCGTTTATAACTTCCATTAACCTAGGTAAGGCTTCTGCACATGCTTGAGCAAATGCCTCTCCTCCGTGTTGCCCCAAAACCCCGCAACCGTAAGCAGCTGCTTGTCTGACCTCTGCCGATTTGTCCGACACGTATTGTATCATTGGTCGGAGGAAATATTCTTGATATTTTGCACATTCGGGTCCACCGAATTCGATCACATCGTCGAAAACGCACAAAGCCCATTGATGATCCGACCAAGGTCTATCGGGACTTAATAATTTTACAAAATGTCCACAAATTTGATCGAAATACGGGAAGAATGCTGATTTGTAAGTCATAAATAAAGCATGTAAAATGTCTGCTATTTTACTGAGTGTATATATATCTTCGTCATCTTCATCGGCCAGCTGTTCCTCGACCACCTAACACAAACATAAAAATTGATATTTATTCGCGACTGTGATATATGTAAAATTCTATATAAAGATGTGCCGGCCCGACATTTTCATACAATTTTGCGTCAAACAAATATAAGAAAACGCACATACATTGTATAATATCTTACCTCGTCATAATCTTCGTCTTTACGTTTCTCCAATCTGGCTACTGCTCTTTCAAAATGTTTATTAAGTAACTTATCTAATATACGTAAGAGTTCAGCCATGGGTTCCGTTCCTAAACAGCCCGTACCAAGGGTTTCGATACATTTAGCTAAAGAATATAATAATTCCAACAGGACTTCAGATTCTGGTTCCGTGTCGATTGCTTTCAACAAGTCTGGGCATATATACGCCCACATTCCTTCAAGATATTGTGGACCTGTAATGCAGTTGTTACAGGTGTTCAAGCGTGTCGGCCTATTGTTTCTAGTTTAACCGTTTGAATAAAAACGAGAAATCGTTCATTGCAAAAATCTTGTCGAAAAATGCCAATTGTTTCTAGCAGGAGTTACAGTTTCGACGAGTAACACTTAGCTGCCGTGAAGACAATGAAAGCCCAAGTTTTAATCGAATAAAAACCTCTTAAAATAATGATTCTGATTAACATTAGAATCTGAGATTTTACCGCAGCGTATCAACAGTGGATCGATAGAAGCTCGACCGCGTTGCGTAGCATTCAAACGGTTAATATATTAAGGTTCAAAAACGTTGTTATGTAACTTCTATAACCTTTTATCTTGGCGCAATCAAGAAGGTACGGCAAACTCGCAGCGGCTGCTGATCTAACACCGTCATGGAAGTAGAACTTCAACATAGGAACCATTAGTCGTACTACTGTTTCTGCGTACTCTGCAAAACCTTCTTTCAATTCTCGCGCGTAACAAACTAACATTTCGCAGGCAGAGGCTTTGTCTTCCAGTCCAGCTGTTTTAATTCCGAAATTTTGTTGTTCTCCGAGAGAAACAAATTCCCAATCCAGATCTTCTATGCCCTCCATGTCTTCGTTATCGAGTAAAGCAACTTCGGGTTTCATTGCTGCTGTACGTAAAACTGGACCCATTACGAGTGGTAAGTATTGTTCAAACTGTTTACCTAGAGAGGTACAGATGTTATTTTAAATTTTTATTTCGCAATTTCGAACCTCGCATAACTGAAACAGAATTAAATTACCAAGAATTTTGCAAATTCGAGCCCAAGCAGATATCAGATAACTCGTTTGTGGATCGTCATCTGGAAGATCTCCTTCTGAATGTGTTTTCAATAACATATCCATAACTTCACTGGCATCTGCAATGAACTACACGATCGCAAAAATATTAAAACGTTTTCGAATGTTTAAACGAATCGGTAATTTCGCAGCGTTAAATCATTGCTATACATTACCTTTTCAGGTCCAACTGCAAGTCCTATAAGACTTACACATTCGATGGTTTTGCCCCGAAGCATTTTATGCTCGGGCTGATTTGCATTTTGTATGATATACTTTAAGCACGGCATTAATCTATCATAATACGTTACAAACTGTTCTTCACAAGTGTCGGCTACCGACGCGATGGTAGTCACAACCTTCAAAAAAATATTCAATTAAAGGGATCGCCACATTACTGCGCAATTCGTTAAATCGAATTGATACATACTTGTTCAAGAACAAGTTTCGTTCCTTTTTGGACTAATTCCTGGAATTTCGCCGTGAGTATTGACTCCAGTTTACCCATAATAGCATCCAAATACGGCGTTAATATGTGTTTCGGACAATCTTCACTGAAATTCACAAGAGCTGCACCCGCATGAGCTTGAACCCTCGGATTGGCATTATCATCCAAAACCATTAATAATCCGGGAATAACTTTATTGTGGAATTTTTTTTCAAATATGGGTGCGAAATCGGCTGACATTTGACCTACTGCATTGCAAGCAGCGTATCTGACACGAGGATGCTGTAAAGTAAATTGATGTAACAAATAAAAGGTTTCAATAGCATGCAATATTTTAATATGAAATTTGTATGTTCCGTCACTATGACCATTTAAAAACAGTCGACTCTCGGGAACTCGTAAGCCAATATTTTAGTACAAACATTGTCAGAACGACAATGTAAGACAAATATCGGACTCATGTTTTACTCTGCCATGAATGTAACGCTATTATGTTTGCACACGAAACGTAACTGCTGACTCTATTCATGGACTTGAAATTTTATTTGTAATTATGGCTCCGCTTACAGGATCTTGTAAATATTGAATGACTCCATCCATGATTTGAGGTAATATTGCTTCCATTTGTTTATGACAGCCTTCTCCTACCGCAGAAATTGCCATGAGACCTGCATGTCTAAAAACGAACGTTTAGCGTTATCGTACGGTTTCGTCAATTATTTCGTATAAAATAGTAAAATTTAGAGAACCCGAAAATTTCGCGACACTTTCGAGTGCTTGCGTATTTTTAGTAAAAATGTAATGTTTGTTCTAAAACTATGACAATAATATTATTAAATTATTGTCAACTCTCTGGGAAGAACATCCTACAAGAACCTCTAATATTTATCTACCAGAACGATAGATGAAAACAGAGGCTTTTCTTATAGGTTACTCTATCACAGATGTAACGCAATTATTTGCAAAATGCATATAAACGCTGACATATCTGTGATGGCTATGAAACTATAAAATAACGAAAAATATTACGAAATTTACCTGTATCTCCAGTCGCTGTTATTCAACATTGAAGGGATATTCTGTACAATTTGTGGTAGCATTGTTTTACCACCTAAACCACATGCTAATCTGTCCAAAGAACTTTCCGCAACAACGTTGTTGCTGTCATTGTCATCGTCAACGATTTCATCAGCGAAACTCCATTTTTCGTCTTCTTCTATATCCGTCATCATTTTCAGTACTAATGGTACTAAAGATATTATATACTTCCCGCCAACCTTGCGCACCATCGCGGGAGCAGTTTCTGATAACGTTACTAATACTTCTAATGCCAGTTGTCTCCAGGAGTCTGGCATTTCTTCATTAGAAAATATTTTCATACACATTTCCATTATGTTTTCTAACTGTAATCTGAGAAATTTCGGCGTTGATCCTGCCAAATCGATTAGAACTTTTAAGAGAGCATCGTCCGATTGTTTTTCTACTGACTGAGCAGTTACTTGTACAACTGCGGGTAGTAGTTCTGAGAAATGTTTCTGTATATTGTCTTCTTTATCGTGCAAAATGATGAACGCTCCAATTGCTCTTACAGCTTGAAATCTGACCTAGATAATAAAATGTATTATTTTCATAATCTTGCTTACATCGGTCTTTGAAAAAATTCTATTTATATCACATGAACAAATGCTAAAAGTCCGACAGATACATGAAACAATCTTGTATGCCCCGTATCTGTCTGCAAATTAGATCTTCACAAGTTACAGTCATCGGAAGGCAACTATTTTTATAGGAAGACAAAGTAACGAGACGCCTAACTAATCAAGTCTCGTGTATCGGTCTCCCATACGAAATAATATGAATGTGTTAATCTGGCGTCGATAAATCTTGTAAAGTTTTCATTAGAATTACCTCGTAATTTGCAGAATCCATGACAGATTGCTGTAACATTTGCTTAATAAGATCGAGATGATTTGCTTGCTGATTTCCAAAAACGCCTGGGACGGATCTGAACGGAAATATAATGTAAGAATACGCAAATATCGTTTTGAAAGTATGCTTCTATCGCGAACTTACATGAACATTCGAAGAGCACTTTCTTTTAGTGCTGGCGAAGGACTATTAGCACATTGGAATAGGAACTGCAGAAATTCTGGCCACTGGTTATTACCGTCTTCGTCAATTAAATTTCGTGCAACTTCAGCTGCGACCTCGCAAACTTTACGTCGAATGGTCTCTGTTTGTTCATTCTGAACCGATAATAGAATTTGTTCTTTCAACTGAACTTGTGCTTCTGGTGGAATCTAAAGCGCAATTATACGAAAATTAGTATGGCCGCTGCGAAAACATGCATTTAGTTTAGACATTTTTTATTTTATCTTCTATTCACGAAACACATATTTGACACAATTCTTAACCCGTTTGCATCATTAACACGTTGGCCACTATCATTGGAGCGTATACATACGCCCAATTTCGTACATAACAGTATGTACAACAAATATATACAAATTACTCAAATACAATGAAACATCTTTTTACTGTTCGAAATTGTTCTATCTAGATATAGTTAAAAAATTGGTGATAAGAGCATTATCCTCCATTTTTCCTTATGACGCAAATGGGTTAACATAGTCGCATCGAATGTAATGTTGAAATAACTTATGCAACTTATTTATGGTTAATACGGTATCTGAATTTGATAAAGAATTATAACGCATAATAAAACTCGATAATGATTTGTCATTCATCAGCTAGAAAGCCTAGCTTCTCATTGGCAATAGTTCTTGGCATAAACTTCAGAATGCATTACGCGATTTAAAATTATTTTAGTCTTTGGTCTTCTATATCTATTTAAGAGTATATAAAAAGTAAATGAATTCAATTGAAATCCGAATTCGACGAATGGTACCTTGAATTTCATTTCCATATCTTTAATATATACAAATTTCTGCGGAGAAAATAAAGGTATTGCATAATTACTTTCGGATAAAACTCCATGAACTCTGATGAAAACAGTCGACGTAATAAGACAGCAGCCATGGCACGCATTTCTTCCATAAGGATAGCATTGCACAATGATGTTAAGAGAAATGTCACCTTACTTTCCACGGGTAGATTGTTATATGCCTCCTGGAATATTTTATATTCGTAATCATTTCATACAATAATTCTTATGAATAGGACAAACATTAATTAATTACACAAATAAATCAGTTAATCTTATATTAACAATTAAAATATATGTTTTACTGGACGAGGTATGCTCAAATTATTAATCCCAAAAATTCCAAAGCATTTAGAACATGATTATGCTATATGTTTTAATGCAATTACACTAGAAACTGGGTACATGATGTTTCATAATGAAGGACAATGCCGAGTTCCACAGATATTTTATTTCAGATCATGTAATGATTGCAAAATATATACGACGGATGAAAAGACATTAATTGTGAAGCAGCATGAAAGTCAGTTAATTGCGCATTAACGTCCGTGTGGACGAATGTACTTCCTATAGCATCCAAAGCACGTTCAGGAATGCCGGAAATCGAGCCGAAAACGGTTGCGTGTAGGCGGGAAAGCGAATACACAAATTATCAATCTTAACAAGAACTCGTGTTGTTTCAAATAGTCCGCGGCGCAAATGAAAATTGCCTGTCTTCAACATTAACGAGAGGGTTGAGAAAAACATGATCTATACATCAGACTATCAAGGAATTTATACGAGAGTTGAATTGGAGCTGAAATGAAGCTTAGTAAAAGATTGGCGGGGTGCATGCTTCTGCAAGACACCATTTTGGATTTTATTAAGTTGTTCTAAACACTTGTCAGTATTCTTCTTTTTTTCCGTATTATTTCCGCCGTACATTCGGTCGTGTAACAGTGCACACCGATATTGTACAAGCTGCTGTAAGTTACAAATAGAATTCAGCACGATTAATCGGGGAATTCGCCACTCACATGCAAGCTCTGACAACACGTTGGCAACGTGCTCGGGCATCGGAGTATTTCATTTCGTGATACATATGTCGTTAGAAACATTAATACATGAAAAATATATATGTAAAAATTAGAAAACATGTACGCACCTCTGCTTGTGTTCTGGCATCGTTATCTGTGCTAAGAAGTGTGTTTAAAAGCTCTTGAAACTGATCAAGGTCTGCCGCCATTGTCGCCGAACGAATGAAGCTACGGCGCATACTCCGGGAGTTGATCGTCAATTTATGTTACCAAGATAAATCATGGAAATATCCCTAGATACTAGGAGTACCAATGATCGAACTGACAGATTGGAAATTAACCTTAAAAAGCTGCTTTGTAAATTGTTTGTACGAAAATTAATACTCGTTCACTAGAAAATATGAATATGTCATTTAAAATTATGTAAATTTGATCAACTAAAAATTTTCATTGTAACTAACAACGTGAACATGTTACTAAAATTTAGTAACTGAATCAGAACTATGAAAGATTCTTTAGTTGGAACACTTGACGAGTGTACCAGAGTACTTCGTTGAATACAATGCCCATTTATACCATTTCTTCTTTTCTGGGAGAAACCACGAGAAACCTTCTCGTCTAGTGCACGAGTTTCTGTGGCAGTATTCATACATATGTTTACAGTTGAAATTGTATATACGAAGCTTAGACCATATATACCTATAGACCCGGCGCAGATAATTTTCCCCTCGGCAAAGATGAATTCAGATGAAGTACCGCGTGACGTCACATTCTCGAAAGATGTATAAGCTATGCTCATCGACAGTGCCTACCTTAGATCATATATACCTATAGACCCGGCATAGGTATAGTATGTGTATAGGAAAACCGAGAATGCAGCTCGGCAAAGATAAAGTACAATGTGACGTCAAAGGATAAGTCTTAAGATAATTTCAAAATGGCTGACACGGCAACCTTAGACCATATATACTACTGTAATACCTTAATAAAACATATAGAATAAACATCTGTATCTCAAATACAGTTTATAATTGATTATTTCATGATACAATGCTAAATTCTTTGAAATTATCCTGTCCATTCTTTCTGTATACTTTCTGTATACTGTGTACCTACGCGCATGTGCATCCGCTGATCCCCCTCACCCCCCTATAAGACAAGCTGAGGCACTGTCGATGAGCATAGCTTATACATCTTTTGAAAATGTGACGTCACAGTGTACCTTATCTTTGCCGAGGGGAAAATTATCTGTGCCGGGTCTATAGGTATATATGGTCTAAGGTGAGGGGGATCAGCGGGTGCGCCATCTACCCAGTACGCGGAAAGAATAAACGGGATAATTTCAAAGAATTTGGCATTGTATCATGAAATAATCAATTATAAACTGTATTTGAGCAAACTGGAGCAAACGACCTTGTTCAGGTTATGGTCCAGGTGTATAATGGCGTAGTGTCGGCGTCGGTCTGCCGTTCCAGCCATTTTGAAATTATCTTAAGACTTATCTTGTGACGTCACGCGGTACGTTATCTTTGCCGAGCTGCACTCTCGGTTTTCTTATACACATAGTATACCTATGCCAGGTCTATATATGGTCTAAGATACGAAGGGATCTCTAGATTATGATTAGGAAAGAATAGAACAGCACAATGGGAAGTTAGCTTTAGCTACTGAATATTTGGCACCGGACAGACGATTCTTCATAGAACCAGATCCGATAAAACCTGACACAGGAAGCTTTACAGAAAGCGTTACTTTTATTACGAACATTTACTTAATTATTTATTGACATTATTGTCATGTTGACAATTGTGTTAATGTTTATTTACTTATATTTAAATAAATTATCAGTGGTTACACAGGCCATATAAAATTATATTTCTTAAATTTCCCCAGATAAAAGCAGAAACTAGGGATATAGTTCTGTAGTTGACTTACGATTATTCGAAAATACGAATTGCTATAATTGTATGTTTTAGCAGAGAGGAAATGAAAGTGTTCACGCCTATCTCTGAACTTGACTCCACTGTTTGGCACGCTCACGCTTAGCACGGAACAGCTCCTATACCGGCGGTAGAGGCCGGTATACACACCAGTTTTAGCATGAAACATGAAACAGAACAGCTAAGCGTCCGCTCTACCGCTGGTCTAGGAGCTGATCCAGGCTAGGATTTTGTGTGGGGGCAGCACTATATCGGGCACGGTCAAAACCTGGGCGTGCAGTGTTCCGATTGAGGCCTCAATTTCTCGCGCATGCGCATCCGATTTCAGCCTCAGTAACGTAATCTTTTCGATGAAATCGGGTAGCTTGAGCATTCCGCAGACTTTTAAAAATTTATTAATCTATACATACGAAATATTGAAATTTAATATAATTCAAACTTATTCTTCTATGATTATCTATGATTATCACTCGTCCCGCCAATAATACCGGTACACTCCCGCCAATATAACTGCCTCAGGGCTCTGGCTGCTCTGCTACCTTATTATAGATACGTTACTGTTTTGATCGCGCATGCGCGAAAAATAGTGCCCCGAATCGAAGCACTGTGTCCAGCCATGAGCACTCTCATTTCCTCTCTGATCGTCTAACCGCTTTTGCATCCTACATTCGTATTGCTTTTCGAATGTCCATCAAGATCGAAATTGAAAAAAATTAATGCAATTAATATTTATAATTTTTTTCCTTACAATAAAGTGCACTCGTATTTTTTCTATCGACGTCGAGCGTAAACTTGAAGTTTGCGAACTGGTAATAAGCTGGAGAATTTTCTTCGCAGGCAAAGCGGCAAAACTGGCGGCCGTTGGCGAAGGACAGGGGTTGCCGGTAGTGTATTTAAGGGACTGTGAATCCAGATTTCAGCCCGATTTTTGGCCAACCAAGTACAACAGTTACCACGCGCGTGTTACATTCAATAGGATGGATTTCACAATAGAGGAATTGGCAGTTATTGGCACTGTGATGCAGCTACAAGTAAGCGCACTGCGCCACCTGCGCCAGAAGCAACAGAAGCAACCGAAGCAACGGGAGCAATCGGAGCAACGGGAGCAACAAGAGCAACAGGAACAACAGGAGGAAGCAGGACGCAGAAAGAGAAGACGTTTCAGTGTTCATCCGCTTAGACGAAATCGAGACGATGGAGGAGAACTGCTTCTATTCAGACAAATGTTAGCGGACAACGAGGAAAAGTTTTGTGAATATTTCCGGATGAGCAGGGACTGCTTTGCCAGCTTACTGCGAAAAATTCAGGATCAGCTGGTCAAAAGACATACGTTTTTCCGATCACCGATCTCACCGGAGGAACGATTGGCAGTTTGCCTGCGGTAAGTGATTTTACAATGCATTCATTTTTCTAAACACTTTATTCAATTATGTTGGAGGATATGATTGAAGTGGAGTTCTCTTCTAATTAAAAGACACAGTCTAGTGAAATAGGTAGCTATAAAGCAAACTGTTGAAGACTGTTAATTTCTCATATTCTCTATTTCATGCTTAGTTAATACAACTAGGTTATTCCTTATCTCGTACCGTTGGTATGATTGCGTGCGTAGCGCGTCTGTACGGTTGGTGTAGAATGCGTCCTCTGTCGTTGTTTGTCTGCCCCCATGGTCGGTCGTTTTTCTGCCTGCGTTTGCGTGCGTGCGTCTGTCTGAATCTGATCTGTTTACAACAATTGAGAAACTTAATCCAAAGACTGAGGTGCAATCTTGTAGCGTAGTCAGTATGTCGTGCCTTTTTTTCTCTTATATGGGTGTCCCACCCGATTTTGACATCTTGATTTTCTCGCTATGGCTGGTGTTATGCGAGTCAGCCTAATTACGGCAGAATTGAATCGAATCGACATTCAGCGTCTTCGCCCCGGCAATATAAATACTTTTCCAATCGTGGCCGACAAGAATCGTATCGCCGTACATTGCCCAGTACACAAATACCTTTGAGTACCCAAATATTGCAAACTTTTGGGACCCCGACTCGACCCAACCCGATTACCATTTCGGGTACCCGAACTTTATAAACTTCCGGGATCCCGACCCGAACCCAAAATTTCGAGTATTCGCACACGCCTACTAATCAACCTCTTTTATCATTGTTTCAGATTCTTGGCAACGGGAGATTCGCTGAAAGCTATTAGCAACAGTTTTCGAATGGGCCATGCAACCGTTCATCAAATAGTGAAAGAGACATGCAGGGCGATAACAAATACACTGCTGGCGGAGACTATGCCCACGCCCACCATGGAAATGTGGGAAACGATTAAGCTGCAGTTTTGGGAGAAGTGGCAGTTCCCGAATTGTTTAGGAGCCATCGATGGGAAGCACGTGTACAGCAATGACAACAAGACCTTCTCAGTAGTATTATTGGCCGTGGCAGACGCCAATTCGAATTTTATCAATGTGGGAGTTGAGACATTCGAGAAGAACACCGGTAGCGGCGGGATGTTTGCCCAGTCGCAACTCGGACGGTCCATCATCGACGGGACCTATCAGATGTTGCCCGACGCTAATTTCCCGAGCACATCTATCTGCGCGCCCTGCGTATTCGTGGCTGGCGAGGCCTTCCCGCTCAGACGGAATGTACTGAAGCCGTATCCGGCAAGTCGAGCGGAAGAACACGGCGACAAAACATATTTTAACACGCGGCTGTCCGTCGCTCGGCGAGCGGCAGATAACGCTTTCGACATGTTGCTCCAAAAGTTCCGAATCTTCAATACACGAACGCTGTCGAAGCCGGAAAATATCGCTTCCATAATCGTGACAACGTGCATACTACATAATTATATACAGTCCTACGAGGGATTTCAACGAACCCACCAAAAAGTAGATGCGCGGAGTCCCACCCGGGATACGTTTAGCAGTCACGAAAGTATCGCGACAAGAGAGGCTATTGCCGTTAGAAAAAAGTTTAAAGATTTTCTTTTCGCGTCTAGGGACTCGCATGTATTACAATAGGAGCCGCGCTAGGTCTAAACAAAATCAGTCTTGTTATTTTTATAAGGAAACATGTACCGGTAGGGTGGCCCATATTTTCGACTTTTGAATTTCTTTTATGACACCCCCCAGAGTTGTTCCAAACAACACTGTTCAACAGCCAAGAACGTTTCGATTCTCACTATGCGATTCTTATAGAGTTTTTGAGAAATTTGATTTTGAAAAGAAGGACATACTTTTCAACTTTAAACAAATATTGTGATGTTATTATAAAAGATTATGTAGACTTTCCCGAATACAGTGATATCCAATATTAATACATTATGATTGTTTAAACATGTTTAAGACATGCTTAAAACTTATTAAAGACGAAGAGAGATCATGTATACCTAAAAGTACCTTATAACCGAAGACTGATTCACACCAAAGAGAGATTATATTATTTATTTTTTCGCTTCTAAGTTTTTGTAAGTTCCTAAAATTATATGTAATTTATATGTAATCCTGTACCTCAGAGATTAAGAGGTAGTGTAAGAAAGTAATCTCCGCGCTACATGTATGAGGGATGCCGAAGCTATCGCTGTGATCTTGGTGTAAGAACGTGCACATGTTAAAGTAATTGTTTAAATAAATTATTATGGGGATAATAATACAAATAATAAATATAGAAATAATTAAAAATATATTTATTCAAACAATTACTTTAACAATAAACTATTATTGAAATAATAGTTCAAATAGTAAATATAGAAACAATTTATAAAATTTATTTCTTTGAACAATTATTTCAACAATAAATTGTTATTGAAATAGTAATTAAAATAATGAATATAGAAACAAATTTCTATACATTATAAAAATTTATTTATTTGAACAATTATTTTAACAATACATTAGTATCGAAATAATAATTTCAATAATTCAGTATATTGAAATAATAATTTCAATAATTCAGTATATTGAAATAATAATTTCAATAATGAATATAGAAACAAATTATTAAAATATATTTATTTAAAAATTGTTTGAATTATAAATAACAATAAATAACGATTATAACAGAATATTTTTCGTTTACGAATCATTGTTTTATAAATATCGCAACAATTTTCAAATTAATTTTACATTCCAATACTTTTTTAGAATATTACGTGGTAATTACTTTCATTTTTCCTACATCTATACACTGTCGATTATAAAGCAATAATTACAATGGTGAACAATAAGGGAAATAAGAAAGCAATAAGAGTGCGTAATGAAATTATACAATAAAAAGTAATTTTTTTTCTAAGAATTACAGAATGGATAATGTCAGCATTTTACATTTATTTATTATCTGCGGTCTATTTACCTATGCCACTGACGCAGGTTTACGTGGTTGAACCACCAACTGTATCTCGTCGGTGGTGGAACTTTTAGCGATGTGGTCTTTCAGATCACTGTAAGTTCCACGTTATCCCCGCGCCCATTTCGCCCACTTACCGTCCCGCGGAATAGCACAGGCGCTGGCCGTCGGTAGTGATGGGCACCATCGACTAAAACTATCGACTAAATCGATAGTAGCCAACTACTATATTTTCAGTCGACTGATTTTTACTATCGACTGGATCAGACGCTTAAACTATCGAGCTATTGGTTGAATTTTAACGGCGGGAGTTTTGAATAGATTTTATAAGATTTGCTATCAAATACATTCAACAGTAACAATTATTATACTACAAATATTATACAATTATTAAATAACAATACTCATATATTGCATTTATGGGAATAAGATATTAATCACAACCTAAAGAAAACATAGTATTTTATAATTATATCTATCAATATTAGATATTTTTTTAAAAAGTTCATTAACACTTTGCCTTTATATTGCATTATTATTATACGACTCTTACTTCACGAATCGATTGCATGCAATCGCTGTAAGAGTGAGTGAGAGATGAGACCTATACGTAGGCATAGACTATAGCCCGCAATCTAGACGTAACCACTGAAACGAAATTTCAGTCGACTAAAAACTATCGACTAAATATTCGATAGTATGTAGCAACTAATTAGTATATTTAAATATATAAATAAGTAATTAGTCGATAATTTAATTTAGTCGATAGTGCCCATCACTACTCGTCGGTGTCCAGACTAAAGATGATGTAGGATCTGATCCATGCTAAAAATGATGTAGGATCTGATCCATGCTAAAAATGATGTAGGATCTTGTCCATGCTAAAGATGATGTAGGAGCTGATACAGGCTAAGCACTAAAATAGGGAGAAGCACTATAATGGGCACGGCCAAAACCCGGGCGCGAGCACTCACTCTCAGTTACTCTCTGTTATAAACCCGGCTTTAGATATTCATCCGGTAAGGTCGCGCTCTGATTGGTCCATGTTTTTCGGTAATAATTCGAAAACAAAGCGTTGCGGCGCGAATTGGCAAAGGAAAAAGTTTCTTTCGAAACATCTCAGGAATCAGTCCTTATTTTTTCAGACACTCTTTCCGATATATCCTGTATCAGCCCGTATGTATTGTCAAATATTGTAAAATTTCGTTACCCGATGTCTCTAGCTACATATTCCATGACGAATATCCTGTTACGGAATGTAAATGCGTACTGAAAACATCTTGTGTACAGTTGAATCAACTTGAATCGAGTTGAATTTGGACGTTAGCACATCTGTATACTAAAAACATTTTTCAGTTCCGGTTTTTTGATTTTCCCGTCACTTAATAAGACACCTTTTAAGCGACAACATGTCACGTTATGTAAAAAATTCAGATGGAGAAATAGATGCGAAAGCAGGTTTGTACTTTCTCGTTTTTTTACTTGCACACATATGCGCACGCGGTTTGTGCGGCTACCGGTTATTACAGTCGTTTCGACATCGACATATATACTGTAACATTTGATCGGATCGTGCGATCTGTGCACATGGATTTGCCTTTTAAATCTGTGTGACGTACATCTTATGAAATCTGAACCGATTTTCGTTTCCATTAAGTCTATGTTTTTTACATTTTTAGGCTACAGAACTCGTGGTATCGTCAGCACAGAAACAGTTGATTCCCCATTACGTCGCAGTTCTCGAGTCAAATCTGCTGGTAAACAAAATGAATCTTCTCCTGAATCACCCTCAAGCGACAGTAGTAACGTTAGTAATACACAGTCAGTGAGAAATACAAGACGTCGAACAGATACTCTGAACAATTCTACAATGACCGAAAGGAGTAGATCTTTACGCTTGAGAAGAAGTTCTATTGTATCGGATGCCATAGAGATACCAGATAAACACGCTGCCATTGCCACACCTACGAAAAGAACTAGAAATATTTCTACTAACGATGGAGTCAACAAATCGGACGAGCAAACTAGGTATGGTTTACAACAGGCATGGGCAACTAATTGCTCACGAGCACTGGATTGTCAAGCTGTTACTTCTACTAAACGTTACTGCGTTATGCCGTATCGCTTCAGCTGTATAGGAAAAATATATTGTCTTACGCTATTGTCCAAATGATACTATTAAATTCTAAGTAGTACTATTATAAGTAGGCGTATTACCTTATGCAGCTCGAGTAAATCGGCACGGTTGTGGAGACAATGTTCTGGAGCTTATCCTTGTGAGCGATCAGTTGCCCAAGGATAGTATATATAATAATAATAATAATAATTTGCTTTATTTCAGCCTTACAGCTAAGAAATGTGACTTGGTTTACAATAACCTATCTGTACATAACTATCTTATTTCACACATTGGGTCCATACCTTCTCTCATTTTTATGTCTCGCACATTCCTACCCTGTCCTACTCTTTTAGTATCCTAATTATCACTAACCCACTTAATTCCTTACTTATTGCATCCCTCTCCATTCCCTAACTTTTTCCTTTTTGGTTTATTTGTGCATTCTTTTCTCTTTTTTTCCCCAACTTCTCCAACCGCTCTTCAACCTTTCTATCTTTTTTCCCGCTCACTACATCCTCGAGCTTAATCATTATTCCCATAATGGGCTTCCCCCATTATCCTGCAATCCCTTGTCAAATGCTCTAGGTTTCCAAACTTGTCCCCACATACGTCGCATCCTCTTGCCTCTTCCCCCAGCCAGTATCTGTTCCAATTCTCTGAATTTCCGCATCTTACCCGCGCTATGAGCTTATGACTGTCCCCTCTCTGCTCAGGTAATCTGGCAACATTCCTATTCTTATGTATTTTTCATTGTATTTGGACTGCTCTATCTTTGCATGCTGTTCTTGCAGTTGTATTTCTCTGTCTCTATCCTTTAACCTCTCCGTTATCTCCCTCTCTTGCCTTCTCATCTCTTCTACCCCTGTTTGACTCCAACCGTTAGATATTCCTCCAATCTTTAGATATTCCTCCCTTTCTTTTCCGCTTTCGCCCTGCACAATACCAGATTCCTTTCCCTTCAGACATTCGTTGACTAACTTTCTCCCGACGTTTTTTCTTACTTCTTCTGTGTACTTCCAGGCCCTCATTCCAGTCTCTATTTTGAGCATTGCTCTTTTTATCTCTTCCAGCACCAAATATCCTGGGGTACGCACGTCCAGACCTAATGTCCACTTCAGATATTTCAGCTGTATCCTTTCCACTTCTGCTCTTTCCTTAAAGCCCCATGGTTCCACCCCGTATAGTAGTATCCCCAATACCAACCTGTCGAACAAAAACATTCTCATTCGAAAATCGTTCTTGAATTTTCTTTCACCGATTCCCCGTACTTGAACTACGACTACATTCGCTCTCTTTATCCCTTCCTTTATATGTCCTGCTATCTTTCCGTTGCTTTCAAACTTTATTCCTAAATACACGAATTCTTTGACTTCCTCCACTGCTTCCTCCTTCCACTCCCAATCAGCTTTTTTCACTTTTCCTCTCCCCCTTTTAAAAATCATTATCTTCGACTTCTCCGCGTTTAACGTCAATTCCTTTCTGTCCAGGTACCTTTCCAGCCTCTTCATCATACACTTCAGGTCTTCTTCCCTACTTGCCACCGCTACTACGTCGTCTGCATAGGCTAGTGACCAGAATCTTTCCTTTCCTACTCTTATTCCTCCTACCAGTTCTTCTTTCCTAAATTCTTCCTCCATGTCTGCCAGATATATAATAAACAGGGTCGGACTGAGCGGGCAACCCTGTCTAAGCCCCCAGATAGTATATATCTTACAATTGTAATTGCTATTTAAATTCCCAATACTTAGCAAGATTAAACAGGCATTAACAGACCCTCGTGTGTCCAACTAGATACTTGGGTATCCATGTCTGCGTTTTAACATTTTAAGGACTGGTCATGACAATACTTGTGTTTTCATACTTGAACATTACCGAGTGGTCACAAATACATTCATGTTTCCATGTCTGAAGAAATCATGAAAGCAAAATTATTGCTCTATATTTTGTTTATTAGAACAGGATATTTCATATTTCTTTTACCAATATTCTCTCTCACTCCCTTCCTTCAACCTTTCCTCGAATCTCCATGCTCTTACTCCAGTTGTTATCCTGATCATCCCAAGCCATAATTGATATAACTAATTATAAAAACTAATCTTTACTTTTCCAAATTTCACTGTTTATTATATGTTTAACAGTGATAATGCTTTCAGAATGTTGTAGTTCCATCATGTTTTATGTATTTAGTTTTAGCAAACGACTTACGAGAGCTGGCTCTGAATCTAAGTCGCCACAGATTATAACAAGACCAACACGTAGAACAAGAGCTAGTTCTGTGGGACCAGAAGGTGTCATGGAGAATAATGTTTTAGAAATACATAGTGGATTAGTGCATAATACTCCGGTTAATACCAGAAAACGAAGATCTATGGCACCCTTAGAAGCAACGGTTATTGAAGAAAACAAAGAGAAGATGATTCCTTTCGTAACATTGGATCGTGTATTGCCTAATCTTAAAGAAGTGAATGAAACATGTATGTGTTCGGAATAAAAACATTCCTGCTAATAATACATATATCATATTAAATGTATCACATGAACTTTCAGGCTCAGAAAATTCTGCTACGGAAACACTGAATATATCAATACCCAATTCCAAGGAGACACTTAATTCAAGTTCTGAAAATACATCCAAAGAAGAGCCGGAAGCTGACGGAAATGGTAATGTTAATTCATTCAACTATTACTTTCTTATTAATTGCTTTTATCGTTTCTATAATGTTATTAAATGTACAAAAATTCTTTTAGTTTTCCTTTTTAAATACGGTCTTTGTTGAAACTGAACATTGATATTTTTAAGATCTACTATTTTCTACGATAGATACTTTGTTCAATTGTAGTAAATGATATAATGTTGAAAAATGATTTTATCGTGTTAATATGAAAACTGAGTTACAATTTATTTGTATTCACAATTATTACAGCCAAAAACGAACACGCTACTCCCATAGAGCATCCTTCTGCTGAGACAGTTCAGGAGAACGAAACGGGTATGTCGATTAATCAAAACACATTGTCAGACATTAGTGAAAAAAGTAGAAGTGAGTCTACGCATACTATAACCCAAATGAAGACATCCATACCGGATGTACCAAAAACACAATCTCCAATTTCCACTGAAGTCACATCTAGGAAATTACTACCGAAAAATGAAAGTCCAATAAAAGAAGAAGACGAGCATCTCAGCAATAAGGAAAATCGGGCATCCAATATCATTGAAGATCCTAAAAGCAACGATCTCACAGTTTCTAATATGTTATCGCAAAGTCCACAACCGCTTATTGTTCTTAGTGCTGTTAGTGACGTATGTACAGAAAAATCAGTTAAAGAAAATGATGAAGATACGGACAGCTCAGATAATGCGCAGCATTTAGTAGTAACAGACACAGAATCGTTAAGTGAAACTCCACTTAACGACAGTATAGGTCGGAGTACTTCGTGTATAGAAGTTTGTGAAGATTCAAGTTTAGATGAAAACATTCAAATTATGAAATGTCCAGAAAATGTAAATAACATAGATTCATTAAGTTCTCTCAACGATTGTGAGGATCAGAATGCATTGTCCGCAGAAATACAAGATGATTCGAATCAAGACGGAGGCACTCCAATCCAGAAACGTGAGGAAAATATAAGTGACACACATACTGACAAGAGTTTTGAATTCGACAATAATAAGAAGAAACAAATACAGCATACTACTTCAGAAGATGAAACAACTACTAAAGATGGAAATATTGAAATGCGTTTAATCTTAGAAGCAGAAGAAACTGCGAACTTAGATAAAGAAGACCCGAAAGAAGTTTGTTTAGCTCAGATCGCGACTGCAGCTGCTAAATGTGAAGGATATAATCAAGCTGGAGTGTCCACCACGCCTGAAGACCTAAATGACACGGATGTTATGGAATATTCTAAATTGTCTGGTATGTCCGTAGATAAAATATCTACATCCTTGATAACATCAACGGGTGAAACTACTACAAATGATTTACAAGAGACAGAAATTGCTATGGATGAAACTACTACAAATGATTTACAAGAGACAGAAACGGCTACGAATGGAACTACTACAAATGATTTACAAGAGACAGAAACGGCTACGGGTGAAACTACTACAAATGATTTACAAGAGACAGAAACGGCTACGGGTGAAACTATTATAAATGATTTACAAGAGACAGAAACGGCTATGGGTGAAACTATTATAAATGATTTACAAGAGACAGAAATGGCTACGGGTGAAACTACTACAAAGGATCTACAAGAGACAGAAGTGGCTACGGATGAAACTACTACAAATGAAATACAAGTGACGGAAGTGTTCGATGTTTATACCCAATCAAATAATTTTGAAGTTGCCAATGAAAATGAAAATAATATAAGTAATGTGATTGAAAACAGTGACTCTCCCAACGTTGCGCAGTCCTTGGTAGAACCTATCGACAAAGCATCAGAAAAAATAGACATAAATCAGGATACTTCTAATGTAGATAGCTGTTTGGCATCGGAAGAAAGATCTATAATTGATTCGAATTCACAGAATGACATAGAGAAAAATGAAATTCCTGAAACTGTTCAAAAGCAGGAAG
This sequence comes from Lasioglossum marginatum, assembly GCA_028455795.1. Classification (NCBI taxonomy): domain Eukaryota; kingdom Metazoa; phylum Arthropoda; class Insecta; order Hymenoptera; family Halictidae; genus Lasioglossum; species Lasioglossum marginatum. Next base: position 1,110,790 of record CM052247.1, read on the forward strand.
AAAAGATGCAAGTCAACGATAATCTTTCTGATGCACATATAGATACAGACTTATTTCAAGATATTCCGGCTGACGAGTGGGAAGAAAGAAACTCTGATAAGAATTCTGTGCACTCCATGTCAACAGAGAGGTTGGAGAACGAGAGTGAGAATGAGTGCGATGATTTTGTTTTGGTTGACAAAGAAATATCTCAAACAGCGGAAAATATTGGAAAAGAAAAGGAATCATCCGATTATGATTCAGATGATACAGTTCTCCTAAAAGCACGGAAAAATTCATTGATAGAAAAAACAGTAGAACGGATGGATATGTCAGAATCTCAATGCGAAACGAATGAAAGTAAATCTGCGATGGTAAAAGACGCGCAACAATCTATGCAACAGGAAGAAATTATCGCGGCAGAAGCTAACTCCGAAAATGAAGAAGAGCATGTGGAAAATCAGACAGAAGAAGTACAAAATGCAGAAAATGTATCTACGAGAACGTCCACAACAAACGAAGTTTCTAAACAATCTCCACTTGAGAGTGATAATTGTATCGAAAAGTCAGCAGATACAAATTCGACAAATGAAATTTATCAGACTTTAGATACTGAATCACCTTTAAATAAGAGAAAAAGTCAAAATAGACTATCCGAAGACGGGTCGAATGGGCGAAAATCTGTTTGCAAATCAGTAGAAAAGTCAGATAGCGAAGTAGAGGAACCCAGCGAGGTTGACGCTGTAGATGAAAAGGATTCATTGAGTAAATCACCTATTGGCTCGCCATCAGATTCGAACAAAACGGATGAAAGTATGGATTCGGACATTGAGACAGAATATAATCTTAACGGTGTGGAAGTGTGCAAGTTTTCCGATGATGATGTACCAGGGGACGAATGTAGAGCATCGGAAACTGAATCATCGGATCCGGATGATAACGGATCAGATCTGGCAGATTTTGTAGTTAACGATGATGATGAGATTTCTGAAAAAGTCGAGTCAAGCGAACTTGACGAGGAACCATCCAATGGCCATGATGATAAACATCTAGAATCTGATAAAGATGCGATAGGTGAACAACGCGGAAAAATGCAAATGCAAGATGAAAGCAATGAGAAAAGAATGAAGAATGGAAAACAGAAAAGAATCGATAGGGGTACTGAAAAAGAAAAAAGTAAATCTAAAAAGTCTGAGAAGTTAGGTTTGGATAAAATTACCGAAAGCGAAGAGAAAATTACGAACTCTGAAATTGGAACAATTGGCAAGAAAAAGAAGAGGAAGAAGATAAAAAGATGTGTTGAAGAAGATGAAATTGATCATGATGAGAAAGAACTCGAATGCAAACTTCGAATGCTACTCGAAGAAGAAATCCCGAAAAAAGTAACTAAAAAAGGACGACGGAAGAGAAGTGCGGAGAAAAATGTTGAAGGAATTGAAAATAAATGTACAGATATTCCTAAAAAGGAAAAAAGTAAATTAAGAAAGACAACAAAATTAGATTTACCTGAAATGTCGGAGAGTGGTAAGAATGTTAAGAGGAAATCTGAGATCGAAACAGGTAATAAGATTAAGAAGATTAAAACAAAGGATAATGACAATAAAATGTTAAAAGAAAAGGCTGTGGTGATTCGTGAAAATCGACCAACAGAATGCACAAAGGTAGAGGTATCGAGTAAACGCGTAAAACGTCTTGCAGAGGAAGTTATCGAGAATCTTTCAGACCTTCCTATGAAAGTATCGAAGAAACGAAAATTATTAAAACCTGAACAGAAAAAATTGCCATCGCGGTCAATCCCTCGTTCAGAGCTTAGAAAGCGTAACGTAAATGTGGAGCAGGACTTCATCCCGTTGAGTTCTTACGGCAGTACAAGTAATTTCTACGTTGCGAATCTTCAAAAGGTGAAAAAATCGGAAAAGACTTCAGGAGTGAAGTTATTCAGACAGAGAATGCTCAGCAGAAATCCACGTCAACCTATTTCACATTATACAATGTTTTTGGAGAAGCAAGCAGCTTCGAATAAGCATTAGTTTAATCGTGAACCGTATTAAATTTCTAATTTATGTTATACATCATTGCCACACGGTAGATAGATTAACACTAGGTTTACGGAGCTCTAGAAATACCTATTTCACATTATTTTATAAACATAACAGGTATGTGTCTATCCAAATTTTTGGCCATTTTTCCAATAATATATACCCAAAGTAATAAATTTGGTAAATAATTCCTCAGGGAAGCATCTTTACAATCTTAATAATTGCAAATTAAAAATATTAGAACCTGTCATTTTGACGGGTCCCGTAAACCTAGTGTTAATAACCGAAAAAATCCTTTCTCCTTTAAATTTTGAAGATTTTTAAGGGCTCTAAATAAGGTGGAAACATTCCGTAATGCGTGTTTTCATATCTTGCTCCGCATCCTAAAAAATGTAGAATAGGTAAAATATTATGTTATATTACGATATAGGACATGTTTAAGATAACGATCACAAACGGTAAGATAAGAGAAAATTACAAAGAAATAACAAATTTTTAATCATTTCATGTCATTATTTTATAGATTGTGTGGCACTTTCGAATCATCATGGTAACAATTATTCTGTATCCGTAAAGAGTATTTTATTCTGAAGAGTCACACAATAGCAAAAGAATTGTTTTACCAGCTAACAAAGTTTGAAAATCAACAGAATTGTAAGATTACTGAATGTTACTTGTTAGGTTTCTGTGAAACAATTGTTGCGGTTTTTATACATTAATGTGTTTATGCGTGGTGGATAATAATTATTATAATTTAATGAAAAGTAACATTTAATTCAGCATGTTAACAGAAATGTTTTCTATAATGCGTTCCAGAGAAGTTTTTGAGAAATGTCTGTCTCCTTTATTGAAAGAACGATCGCGACGTTGTATTACAGATAAATAAGACAAATGTAAAATGATATTAAAATCTATGATGTCATCATGATGTAATCATTCAATTTGTTACTACGAAAGAATATGTAAAAATACTTTGAAAGATATGCTTCGATGCGCATTCGAAAATAAATAAATCCCGTCTGTTTGCAACAGGTTCGTTTCAATACTGAAATCGAAATATTTAAGTGTGTATACTACCTTGACAGGTATCCTTTTAAGCTTTTTGCAAATTTAAAAAAAATGCACTAAACGTTATTAATGTGGGCTTTGAGAGGCGATTACAAACTTTTTGTTGTTGAAAAGTAATTAGATTTGGCTACAATGGAATACGTAAAACTCTTCTATTCCTTTACAACTGTATATATTTACTTATTTTAAACATACTACATACTTTGGCAAGGTTAGAAAATAAAAACTTTGTGTCACTGTGTGATTGCCTTCACACTTTTTTAAAATGGAAGTTGACATATTTGTTAATCTAAGATGTTATTAATAAAAAAAAAAGTGCAGTGTCCCACAGTTTATAGTTTTATTGTGGCAAGCACCGATTACCGTATCGAATTTTAGCAATTTCCGATGCATGGTTATATCGCACGAAGCATCGGTTGAAGCTAGTTCTGATTTATGCCACAGGCTAGTAAAGGTTCTGTTTCATGCTAAAACTGGTGTGGTCTCTGTTTTGTGGTAAACGTGGGCTCTGCCGTCGGTGTAGTCTTATCCTCTCTGACACAAATTTCTGCTTTATGAAATCAGGAAGACACAAATCTAAGACGTACAAAATATTTGCGATTACTGCGCAGACTTTTTCTGATGCGATATCTTGCGGAACTTGAAGATAATTCTTCTCCAGAATTATTCAATTTCGCAAAACTCTAAACGATTGAAAATATACTCTATCATCACAGTTCCACTCATATATACATGCTATAAACACACAATGAGAAAATATTTTTCTGCAGTTTTTACCGTCGCTCGGATCGATGCTCTTATAAACAGAAATGCAAATAGGTGCGGATCGTAGAACGAAGCGAGTGGCGAGATCTCAAGCTTATGCTCAGAAAGAACTGTAGTTTCGAACATTAACCATATTTATAAGAAAAAAAATTGAACGACATTTTAATCGTGTTACGTGTTGCATGTACCTTACGATGAATAGCCTGTTGCGCTATACGAATGTGTATATTTTTGTTTTACGCACGCGGGGTTCGGAAAATTAAATGTGTTATGTGAATACACTTGATCGGGATCGGGACGAAAGTGCGAACGTGTGTAATAGCATACATATATATAAAAGAGACAATCATAATGTCACGTGCTTTTGACTTGTCTTCGTTCTTGTCTTATCGCGTGAAAAAGCTAAAAAGAAAGTTATATGTTCTGTTTTAAAAACGTGAACTGTAACTAGATTAGTGATCAAGTTAAATTTTCTCGTTACGAGTGTTTCATTTGTACGCGATACCCCAAGCAGAGGTTAGGTTCGAAATATTTCACGATGATTGAACGTGTCCAAAAGATTTGCATATTGAAATTAAAACTTAAGTCGGTACTAAAATGATTCTGTATGCGGAGCAAATATTTTTATAATATACAGATATATAAAAAATGAATGCTGTGATCGCATTATGTATTTTTTGTGAATCACACGGACCTAAAGTGATATTCACGACCCAAACGTATCGTAATTATGATAATCAGAATACAGAGAAACTGAAATTCTATGGGCCTAAGGAAATATTAAGACGTAGCCAAAACATATTGGAAGATGAACAGTATGAATGCGAAGGATGTCAAAGCATCGGTAACGTCAAGTATTTGAGTAACGAACATGAAACTAAGACATCGTTCCTTTCTGCTCAACAATCGTTAACTCAAGATATCTGGTGCTTATTGAAACATGCATGTTTTAGGTACAAAAATTAAAATATTATCCACTATATAGTTTTGGTCCTTTGCGGTCCTATATCGAGTCTGACTTAACATTATGTTTCCTTCTAACCCGAGTTAAATGTTGCTGATTTTAAGAATATTTCTTATGCTATTATGATTGTACATGTTGTATTTAAGTTCCTTTTTGTTTTCTACTCACATTTTACAATTCGAAGGGCATACAAGTACGATATTAAGAGGATAGTCTTGTTTCCAGGATTGCAAGGGTACGGGATGCTCCTCCTCATTTCTCGATAATGCAAAGATGGAATTTTTCAGTTAAAACCCTAGATGAACGATCAAACTAGGCCACAGTCGCCCCCAAATTTCCTATTTTTACGTTTATGAGGTATAATTTGCATTATTTGGCAGCATAATTTGCTTTATTTGGAAGCATAAAGCTGCACATGTAGTTATTTTAAAGAGATTGTAGAATAATGCAAATCATACCTCGTAAAAGTAAAAATAGGACTTCTGAGGGCAACTGTGACCTAAATTGATGTTTCATCTAGCGCATTTGACTACCGAAAAACCCCGTCTTTACATTATTGAGAAATGAGAAGGCGCATCCCGTACCCTTGCAATCCTGGAAATGAGTCTTCCCCCTTTCATTATTCGAGGGGCATACAAGAAAGATATTAAAAGGAACTTCATTCGATGCATTAATTTCTCATTTCTCATTGCAGTAGTCAAATGCGCCAGATAAAAGATCAATCTAGCCTACCGTCGCCCCCAAATTTCCTATTTTTATGTTTATGAGGTGTAATTTGCATTTTCTGACAGTAATTTGCATTATTCAGAAGCATGAAGCTGTGCATGTAGCTATTTTCATAAAGCTGCGATAGCTACATGCTGCCGAATAATGCAAATTACTAGATTATGGTCTAGATCAGGGGTCGGCAACCTTTTGAGTCGGAAGAGCCAAAAATTACAAGTGGCTGAGAGATAGAATCGGTGCCTAATCCTCGTTAATCGATTCAGAACGATTTTTAAATGTTTTTTTTTTATAAAATAAATAATATTTGCGTATGGAACTAAAGAGCCGCAGCTTCACATCCAAAGAGCCGCATGTGGCTCGCGAGCCGCAGGTTGCCGACTCCTGGTCTAGATTGATCTTTCATCTAGCGCTTTTGACTACGGGAAAACCCCATCGCATGCATTATTGAGAAATGGGTATCCTTGCAATCCTGGAAACGAGACTCTCCTCTTAAGTACAATTTATGTGGACACCGAAAATGTTTAATTTAATGAGTCGGTAAATGTTTAATTTAATGATGGCAAGCCACAAACAATTGACAGAAAACATTGAAATCTAAAGATTTGCACGTTCGAAGGGTCGAACAATATTATGCAATGAAAATTTATAGTTAACTCAAACTACAACATGATTTTTAAATACATTCAAATAAGTGTATTAGTATTAGTATATGTTACTTTGTTAGTAGAATTACCAGGTATCCTTAGTATACTTACTTGGGACTGCAAAGGGTTAATAACTTAGGTGCGCGCATTATCAGATTTACTGGTACGTTTATAACGAAACGACAATATTTGAATTTTCTTTATTCAAGGAGTTTAAGTTGCGAAGTACATCCTGGGAGAGAAGGAGTTTGCTATTTTGGAGATGAATACAGGGGGCATGTTTTAAGTCATACGTTTACATTAAAAGATGCCCAGGTGAATTATGCAACGAAAAAGCATGTTTGGTAGCTATTACAACAAATTATTCCAATCGTCTCGATAATTATACGTTTAAAGTTTAGAGACTCCTAAAAGGAAAACTTCATCAATACAAAGGATTACTTGTGCTTTTTGTAGGCGAGAGGTTTCAGAAGGTGGTGCAGTTTCATTGTTTTCATGAGGGACAAGCAGTTTCTCTTAAATATGTGGCCTTTTTTAGTTGACAATTTGAAAGAAGTGATTAGAGAACTGCAAGATTTCGCAGAAAAAAAATATACCGCGGAAGAAGCAGAATGTCCGCAGAGAGTTGCTCGTCTTACGATGGTTAACAACGGATCAGGATCATATAGAAATTCGCATAAACAACCCAGGACTTTTTGCGAAATAACTAATGAAAAACATGTTTTTATAAGGTCTGTTTTATATTCGATATATATGCTACGCGCTAGCGTTGATAAGTGAACTATTAACAAATTATAATTAAATCAGAATTCACATGTGGCTGGTATGGATTCTTAGCGCGGGAGCAAGACATTTCATAGAAATTTTTCCTATGAGCTTGTTAGACGACGAGTTAAATTATGATCTGGAACATCAGATTGGTTAGTATCTTAAAATGTGCCGTATTTCAGAGAATTACTTCTACCTACAGTTGCGCTATACCAGAAAACATTTCCTTTTTAGAAACTGACGAAGGATTTACTTTAGTAAATGCTAAATTACCTGTTCACTTAAATTTAACATCGAATGAAACTGAAACAAACTCGGAGTTCTTAGAGGTCTCTGGGAAATCTGCCACCGTGATTCTCAGAGATTTAAGATCCATCCTAGGAAAGGACCAATTTAGACAACTTTTATATTCTAGTTTAACGGGTGTTCAAATTTTAGTAAGGGGTCCAAGTTTCGAAAGGAAGGAGTCTTTGTACGGACTCAGTTCTCTTATTCCGTGTGCGTGTCGAAGAGTCAAAACTCAAGCTACAGAATATATGGATCCTAACAAGTGTAACTTCATAGGTATCTATTACAAAATATTTCCATTAAAACTGTACTATCAGAAGTAACTTTAGCCAACTGTATCATTGGTTTCAGGTGTGGATACATCGGTGGCAGTACCTGTGCCATGTGCGAGTGTATGTAGATTAGATATTATTTCTGAACAACACAAAATTGAAAATGCAAGTTCGCACGTTGTTAGATGGACAGGCACATTACCATTAAAACTTCCGACGCTACTAACAAAGATTGAAAAGTCACTCGATAACGAGAAACTAGGGAATTCGACGTTGAAAGCACACTTCGCGGCGTTACAGGAAGAATGGGCAAAGTATGTTTATTTTTACATTTTACAAATATTTTAAAACAGAGTTGATCGATTAATTAGTACTTACAGTTGCAAAAAATTAGTTGTCAGGAATCGCAATCGATGAAATTAGACTAATTGCAAATACTACTAATTGCAAATATTAATTGAAAATCTTTTAATTGAAATTCTATTTGGTGGATACTTTTACAGCACATTAGTGCACACTACATAAGACACTCATCCAACCTTAATAGAATTACACAAATAGAATTGGACAAAATTACAAGATACTATAGCTGAAAATAATGTCACGCACGATATAATTAAATAGAATTGTTAAAAATACTTAATTATTCAGTAAGGCAAATTTTTATGCAATTTCAGACGAAAGCCTATGCGCATAGCATTGTTCCTTGAAACTTATCAGTATTTATCGTACTTAATATTAATGTTTTGCGACGTTGAGGGGCAATCTACAATTGATATGTTTACTTTAAAAGTATTTTTTAATAACACTATCCAACACACATTTTATATTTCAATAAGTTTATATAGTAATAGCTTAAAATTCGTCCTTCTCCATTACTCTCAGTTTTTAAGAAGTTTATCTTTGAAAAAATGTCATTTTTAAATTTTAAATGTAAAAAATTTTCTGTTCTTAGCTGTAATATACGTATGTAACGACACGATCGATTCTGCAGGCTTTCCCAAATAGACTAGTATATTTTTTACAACATTATAAACATTTAAACAAGTTTGAACAACCTCTAAGAAGAGAAACACGGTTTTAGCGCACCAATTCCCACAGACGTTTATTAATTTATTTTAACCGTTTGCACTCGAGTGGTGACTCGGAGGCGCCACTAATAATTCTTATACCATTATCTAAAATATTTATTGCATTATTAAATTTGTATTCAATAAATTTCTAAACGTATTTAATATTTTACTAACTACTGAAAGTATTATTATGAGGTATCATATCAGTTTTATATCGATAAAATTAAGAACATCATATGAAATGGAAATATTTCAGGCCGGAATAAAAATTCGGTTTACGAATTAGAATAGCTCCGAGTGCAAAGAGTTAAAAGCTATGGAACTGAGGCGAAATTGAAATACTACGCGATAGAGTCTTCTTATTTTGGAAAGATAAAAAAGGATAGAACACAGACTTTGTTTTCGATAGACAAATTAAAAGTATGGAAAAGTGAATCTCAACGCCAACGATCGTTTCGAGTTCACGATAGGACTTATTGTTTCGTTTTGAATGATTCCAAAACAATTTGAAATTTAATTTTCAAAACAAATCGAACAATTTCCGTGGAAATTGTGCGTTAGAAACGATTCGCTCGCTTTGACACGTTCACAACAGTTAAATGTTTATTATGATATAAAAGATATGCTGTCATACTTTGGAGAATTTGCAGAATTTCTACACTTTCCTATGTAAAAGTAGTTCGTGTAGCTGTTATGGTTAGAGAAGAAAAAATTTTAGAGTCTCCTATACATATGTATTCCAGAATAATATATGCTACTCTCCACTGGCATAACTTGCAAAAATTCTTTCTCCGCTATAGTCTTTAAGCGGTTCAATTCTCTCAACTGTTCAGGAATCGTAGGAGTAATACTTTTAGCCATCGGGTAATACAAAATCATTTTCTTCTAATTGACAAAGAATATTTACCACTAAAAATCATGATTGCATACTAATTAAAATATGATGGTTATGTACAGTATAATAGAATCTCTACAATAGCAGGATTCCGTAATACAAAACTGCGAAATTAAATTTACTCACCGTCGTATAAAGAGTATCAGATTTCTGAAATGAAATAGTAAACAAATTCAGAGCTTGCCGGTAGAATAACTGAAGAGAACTTCGTATTTCAGCATGAGAATGCAGCTATTTACACAGCGAATGATCAAGGCAATATTAATATTATAGAAAATATCCCAGATAAATTCAATAGAGTGGTACACGAAAATGGCAAATGAAATAATAATGTTGATAACAGTGGAAGATATCGTACATACTAATCCAGAATTGTATACGAAATTTATTATCGAACGATAGGAATATTACAAAATACAGGAAGATTTTCTCACGAGTAGTATTGACCCTTGGCACTCGAAAAATTGCTGTAAACGTATTGTTAAAAATATTGTAAACATTATTTAAGTATTGTATGAGGTATTATATCAATTTCATATCCATAAAATGAAAAAATCATATAGAATGGAATTATTCTAGGTAGGAAGAAACGTTTAATTTTCGAGTTGAAATAACTCAGAGTGCAAAGGCTTAAACATTTCTAATAGCTTTCTTTAAAATTACAATTTAGCGATTGACTCGCATTATGAGTAACATATAATTTTGTCCGCTATATTTGATATTTGCGTAATCAAATATTGTTGTCGAAGATAATTTAAATAGTAAATCGTTCATCCACTCGACGATTAGAAACCTACTTTAGTTAATTACGACAATATTCGTGGTCGCTTAATAGTCACTAAATAATTGTTGATCGTTAATTAAATAAAATATTGTTGAACTCTGTCTTAAAATACTATTATATGGCATATTTAGAAATTAAAAGTATAATTTTTATTGTAATTGTAGCATTGCGAAGGTTATTCATGCTATGCGAGGTCGTGGCCATAGCGAAGATCTTTCAGGACTTATGCTTAGCTTAGGTGCTGGTCCCCACGATAAAAAATTACTAGATGCTTGGTCAATGGGTTTACCACCGAACCCAGCTTAACTTTTTAATTAACTGAACATATATTATACGCTGTAGAGTGTTATCGGGTAATATATAATCTAATATAATATATATTTTCTTGTTTGTATTTCTAATTTGTTTTTTCAATATTTATATATTCGAGGTTGTGCAACATTTTTTATTTATAATGTAGTTGAGAAACGAGGGTTAAAACCTAATGTTAATATAAAATAGTTTATTTTACATACATTGCTATAGTCTGAAAATTTCAGATATATCTTTAGAAAAGTTATATAATATCTACATAATGTCAATAAAATTATACCAAAAATAAAGTTTTATAGAAGTTACTTTGGTTTACTTATTTACCACAATATGAAGTATCAGTATTGTTAAAATCGTTATTTTAACTCGTACTACCCATAATTTTATGAGAATCGTGTAAGTGGGTGTACAAAGTATTTATACACATTTTAAAAACGAATAACTTTTACAAAATCGGACCCAACAGCTTGAGCTTTTTTCAGTCGCTGGAAGGTTTAGTTTACTGGCTAATGTGTAAATAATTTATTTTAAAAATTGTCATTGGTCGCAATTGCGAAGGAAAAAGTAAAGCTCGCGAATTTTTAATTTTTTATCTGTGTCTGTAATGAAAATTTAAAACATGTATTTTGTAAATCTAAATCAATTATATACATGTACAAAGTTTCATTGAAATCGGCTGATGCATAAAAAAGCTATGGGCATCATAAGATGTAAAAATCTGTGAATTTAGGGTTTGCGATTCATTTAAATCACAGATTCTTACAATTATTGCTTGAAAAAGTTATACGTTTTTAAAAGGTGTATGAATACTTTGTACTCCCACTGTATCTTTTATTATACTTTCATTTCATTCAACAAGATATGTTATTAACAGAAATGAAATGGTTAAATTCAGATCTCTAAATTTAAATAGTATTTAAATTACTTACGATAACATTTTGTTGAAAGAAATAAAAGTATAATAAAAAATACATGATTCTCATAAAATTATGAATAATATGGGTTCAAATAATAATTTTAACAACACTAATCGTAATGTATATATTAAGATACAAATAATTTTAAAAATTTCGAAAGATTTTGCATCATTGTATAATTTGTAATTTATAGTACGGAGATGTCATTTCCTCTACGATAATACTGTAATAATTTGTAAAAATGTCATTTCCTCTCTGATAATACTGCAATAATTTTTTAAATTCCTCTCAGCAATCTTATCACTGCAGAAATACTTAAAAATAGTATTACAAATGTTCTTCATTTATTTTTGTAATTTCAGAATTCAGAATTAACTTCCTTTGTTTACGTATAATGTAAATAAAGTACGCTATTTAGTTGAAGACATTAAATAAAGTTATATTGTCTATATAATAATGGAATTTCGTTCACCGCCAGCGCATCATCGCAAATTGTGTAAACTTGAAGATTTTAATAAGTTTAAAATTGATTCGAAAAGTTTCGATAAACAATATAATCGTATATATAGTGCGAGATTAAGAACACTAAAGGAATATCTCTTGCAGAAAGCAAAGGCCAAATGGGGTAAAACATTCTTTTTACTTCGGTTGCGTTGCGTACGTTATCGTTTTAGGTTAGGTTCGTAATAAATATTTTATTGTATGTATTTAGCTGAACATGAGGTGGTTACGCTGTCAGAACTTCCCGAAAAAGATCAAGAAAATAATTACATCGTGATAGGAATATTATATAAACATCAAGAGTTGAAGCCATCAGTATTGCAAGAGATAAGCGAAGAACTTCAATTACCGACTCATTTACCAAGAGCGAATTATGCATCGTTCAAAGATATATTATATTTGGAAGATGATGATTTACGTGTTAAATTGGTCGGAAGTCACATGAATATTCAATATGTGATTACTGGCATTATTTGTGCTGTATTCGGACATCAATTAGAAAATGGTGAATTTCATGTAAATATCAATTTTATTATGCTACAACTGATTCACATATAGAAGTAATGTAAATAATACGCCCTCTCCCCATATTATGATATACATTTCACTTTTATTCTTCTCCCATATTACGATATGTACATTATATTTTCGTAACGAACTTCATAAAAAAGTTATAACAATTTAAAATATTAGTAGGGCAAAGGTACCAGTTACCGGATATTTAGTGACGACTTGGAAGTTTTTTTATTAATTTCAAGGCATTCTGTAATTTATTTTACATTATTCGTGATAAAGATCGATTATCAATCTTTTTTCTGTATCGTCTTTTTCTGGACGATTTTCTCGAAAAGCAGAAGAAACATTAACAAAGTTTCGGTCCTATTTACTGGACATAAGAAATTTGCGATAACAAATTCATTCATTTTTTTTATTAATTCATTTATTATTTCTCATAGCACAATAAAATCATTATTTTATTATCATCTGGTGTATCACGGTTTCTTAGCATTTCCTATAATCGGAAACGAAAAATTGCATTGTCTCGGGGAATAAAGTTTCTAGCTAATGTTTTCTATATCTTAAACAAAAATGATTGTAACACTTTTGATTTCTATACGAAGCGGAACATCGATTTTATTTTTCAAAAGAAAGTAATGCTAGGTACTTCATGTTATTTTTATTAATAACTTAATTTCGGGAAAGTTTGTTTTATGTCCGATAGCCAGATGGGGCACGGTAACCGGTACCTTTAGCCTATAATAATTATAATATAATAAAATCATATATTCCGTAATGGTTGATAATTAGAATAGTTTTCCAGCACAATGCATATTACGATGTAAGTAGGAATATAAAACTTCAATATTATTCCTACCCTCTGTTATTCACATAAATATTGGCACATAACGTTATATTAATATTACGTTATATTATATATAACGTTATATTAATTCTAATAGTGTAAGAATGTTTATCATACAATTTTCATAGGAAATCTATGGCACGAATTAGATTTAACTCTTTGCAGTCGGAGCTATTTTAACTCGAAAATTAAACATTTCTTCCTACCTAGAATAATTCCATTCTATATCATTTTTTTCATTTCAGTATGGATATGAAATCGATGTAACACCTCCTCCAATACTGAAATGTTTAGTAATTGATTAGATACCAATATATTTAATAGTCTAAACAATATTTTGAATAATGGTATAGCAATTTTTAGTTTCAGTTTTAGTGGTGACTCCGAGTTGCCACTCGAGTGCTAAGAGTTAAGGGTCCAAAAAATATTAATAAACTCGAAATTAGAATAAAAAACGAGACTATAAGAAGAATGAGATGCTGTTAATCTATAATATTTTTAACATGCCAAAACATTCAAATAATTTCATTAACCCCTTGCCTTACAATATCGTGTCTGACTTGTGATGAAGATTCTGATAAAAATGTTTGTTAATAATCTCCTTTAAATCGAAATAAAATTCTATTTCGATTTTGTTAATATACAGCTATTGAAGAACATATAGGTATACAATTTATATCAATTTTCTCTTTTTTAAGAAATTACGATCTACAAAAAAGTTCTGATCATTGAAACCGTAAAATAAACTGTAGGGCAAGGGATTAAACAAGAGGGATATGCTACAACTTAGATTTACAAAGTGACAATATAATGTGAAAAGATAGATAGAATATCGATGTAATTGTATACTAATGCTGCGATAAATTGCATTTCAATTGGGACTATTTGAAATATATAAACTATATTAATTGTAGGTTGTAGATTGGTGTTATCCAGGATGTGCCCCGAAGCTAAGTACCATCCCTAAACCATCGGAACAACTGGGGAAGATTTTAATAATATCAGGCTTAGATCTGGCAAATAATACGCAATTATTAAGTTTGAATCTGCTCTCTGAATGGGTAACTGGAATGATCGGTTGTCCAGAGGTTCAAACAGAAGTAGCATCCATAGCGTGCATTATTATAGCAGGTATCAATATACAGGGTTTAATACGTGATTCTTATGCTGAGTTCATACTAGCTAGAGCTGTCCATGAACTGTTTGTAGTATTATGTTTACGCTAAAGCTTGCGAACACTCGCAGAGGCATTTTACAAAGATCTTTGACGTTATTGTCTCCTGAACGAACAATTCGCTGCTATAACCTGTTCACAGTGGATCCAGCATTATAAAATGATCGATCGAGTTTTCTCAGAAATGAGAAGAGGTATGAAAAAATCGATCAGACAAAAGATGTTCTGCTTCACATGCTGTGACGTTGTAAGGTGGAGGTAATTTCAATGTCAACTTACTTCCTTCTAATGGCACCCTCTGTGTTTTGTTCTATAGCCTAATAACGTTCTCTGTAACGAGTTCATAAACCACAGCACAAGTTCGTATAAGTTCATACAGAGCTAAAAAATTGAACTAATAAAGATTGAATTAAGATCTGTTATTACATCAAGAAACCATAACCATAGAACAGGCTCACGATGACCAATCTGTCAATTTGATAATTCAAGTATTTGTTTAATGTATTTTAATGTATCTTTAAATATCTTCGATATTGATTTATTGTTTTCTTGGACATAATAATGCTACAAGCAAACCATGAACTTGGATTTTGTGTAGCAATGCATTAACCGTTTTGCTGTTAGTGGATCTATCAGCCCCGGGCGTTTATACGAAAACTGGTGCAGACCGATTTGATTTCTTCATGAAAACGTAAACATCAAATCGGCCCTGACAATGTTTGTATATATATTGTATATATTGTATATATATTGTATATATATTTAAGGAGGTAGACTTTTTCGAGGATTGCAAGGGTGCGGGAAGCGCATTCTCATTTCTCAATAATGCAAAGGTGGGGCTTTTCAGTAACCAGAAGCGCTAGATAAGAGATCAATCGAGGCCGCGATCGCCCTGAAAGTCCTATTTTTACGTCTACGAGGCGTAATTTGCATTATTTGGCAGCATGTAGCTGTAGCAGCTTTATGAAAATAGCTTCATGCGCAGCTGTATGCTTCCGAATAATGCAAATTACGGTGCCAAATAATGCAAATTACGCTTTGTAAACGCAAAAACGCGGGCTAGATTTTTATCTAGCACTTTTGACTACTGAAAAACCCCATCTTTGCATTATTGAGAAATGAGAAGACGCATCCCGGACCCTTGCAATCCTGTAAAAACGAGTCTACTCCCTTAAGGCTAGCAGCAAAGAGATTAATAAAGATGTTATTGGCTTCGTGTGACCTGGTATTATCTTGGATGAACTTATGTTGTGGTCTGTAAACTCGTCACGCAGAATATTATCACAGTACAGGCAAAAAGACTAGGTCAAGGCCTCATTTTAAAAAATTATTTGATCTTGAAACTACTTAGACATCTGTATCTATAATCGCCAGTTCACAGAACCCTTGGAATGCTGAAATTTGGTACACCGAGAGCCTTTAGTCCAAACGGGTGCACGAATATTCTTTTATCCCAGAAATCCTACAGGATCAAGTGCTAAAAATAAATTAGTGGCACACCTCCAGAAATCAGTCAGCCGTTGATTTTTCAACGGGAATTATGCTAGTCTCTATTTACAATTCCACCTTAAACCGTTTAATTAAATTGTTCATATTACTTCTGATTTTGAAGAGAACTCGATTTTATAAGAATCGTCGAATTTTATACATACGTACAGAAACATTTAAATACATGAAACAAGTGGTGCACTGAGATTATTTTAGGAAACAGTATAAGAGGATCCATAGAAATCTACAATCATAAAGGATATTTCGAAACCAATACCCACAATGAGACTGTATTCAAAGAGGCTACAGTACTGGCGCACGAATTGGACAATTTTCTTCTTCCTATAGCACAGTGTTGTCCTATAGTATTAATGCCGGGTGAATTTGACCCAACTTGTTACATGCTGCCTCAACCATCGTTTCATCCTTGTATATTACCTGAAAGCTCCAGGTATTGTTATATATTTATTTCCTATCACAGTGAAGTATTCTTTACGTTTACATGATACAGACTCAAGAGTTTCTATGGAGCTACAAATCCTTGGATCGGTAGCATCAACTCTCGTATCGTAGCTGGATCCAGTGGTCAACCGATCATAGATATCACGAAGGTTGCTGGACTTGTTAATGTATCGCCGTTAACATGGCTAGAATACACATTAAATTGGAGACATTACGCACCAACTGCCCCAGACACTGTACCAGCTTATCCATATTTTAATACCGATCCGTTCATTATGACAGAATGTCCTGATATTTATTTCGCTGGCAATATGGACAAATTTGAAACCAAACTATTCACAGGTAAGAATATTTCCAAATGACTTTTATTTTCACATTGTGATATAAAGAAAATGGTGAAGTAGAACATTTATTCGCAGCGAATCAAGGGCAGACAATAAGATTGATCTGCATTCCAAAATTTTCCGAAACGCAAACAGCCGTGTTGGTCGACTTACAGGATTTACAAACTTCGCCGATCTCTTTTGGCGTTAATTAATTCAGTATATCTTTAAAATCGACGCAAATCGTTAACATTTCTGTATATTATTTTAGTATAATTTGTACATAGTAAATATATATATTATTTATTCTACCGAATAACGCGTCGATTTGTTTAAAATCATTTTTACGAGCACAGTCTTTTTCTTAACATTCCGGCGGGCGCACTTCTTTTTGTCACACTATTGTGACAAAATACTTATTTCGATGCATAAATTCATCGTTATGAAACACATAAATGCTTTTGTTTTCATAATTTATACGTGTAGGGTAAAAGCTACCAGTTATACCGGATATTTACTGACGACTTGGAAGTTTTTTATTAATTTGAAGGCATTCTGTAATTTATTTTGCATTATTCGTGATAAACGATCGACCATCAACCTTTCTTCTGTATCGTCAAATTTTTCTGGACGATTTTGTTAAAAAGCAAAGCAATCATTAACGAAGTTTTGGTTCTATTTACCGGATACACTAATAAATCTGGAACCGATCATTTTGACCGGTAGTGGTAGGTTTAGTGTTAAAAGACAATGGAATTATTCTAGATCAGAAGAAACGTTTCATTTTCGAGTTAAAGTGTAGATCCGACTGCAAAGGGTTAAGAACCAATACTTAATAATAAACTGTAGGTCCCGCTGAAATTAGGCGACAGCGAGAGTGGAAAGAGGGGAGATTGGTAAATGGATTTGAAACCCCGAGGGGAGCAAATATCATTACTTTATATTCTATATATGTTACTTTACCAATTATATATATGAATGTAAAAGAAGCAGACATTATTTCATAAAATATATTTTTACATCGATAGAATTATATTGTACATCGTAGTTACTGCATTAACAATATTTATTTTGACGTTTGGAAGAATATAGCATACATTTTATATTTACAAAATAATTCTGATATAATATATGTATGCAATAATACTGGTAATTTTTAATAGTAAAATAGTGTTTCTTCTCTTTCTTATGAAAATATTGGTTATCTTTGGCACGGTAGTTACTAGAATAGCGTCAACTAATATTGAAATTATTCAAGTAAATAAAGTTCGAATTCTATACTAACTGAATAACAGTTCCATCGATTTTACTGTTAGTATAAGACTATGAGGTACTTCGGGCTGTTACTTCGGTAACAAATTTAAGTACTATGTTTTTCGAACAGTCATGATACTGAAATCAATTTGAATATCAAATAGCGATTATCATTATTTTTGAGGCCTGCACAGTTTTTAGAATTATAGTACATCACAAATGTTTATCTAGATAGAAATTAAAACGTTCCTAACTGCAAGACTTCGAAGGGATTGGTATATTCATATTCAGACAAATATTCATATTACTCGATGATTCTTGAGGTTCCGAAACTTCATTTTCTTGGTCTATTGTTTTCTCTTCGCTTCTCATCGCACATATCGCATCCGTGAGAGCAACTATGTAATTCTTTGCTAAAGTTAGGGTTTCAATTTTTGATAGTCGTCTTTCCTTGCTTACGTGTGGTATTACTTCGCGTAAAGACTACAAAGCGTAATAATTAACAGCCCCATCTTGAAAGCGAACAATTCTGAATAAGAGAAACATTACAAATATCTTTACCTGGAAAGCATCGTTTAAACTGTGCATCCTCATTCTTTCTCTTTCGTTACTTTCTAATCTACGCAGAGTTCTTTCTCTGGGTGTAGCTCTTCTAGACGGTTTGGATAATTTCAAGCCTGACTTCTCGGATCTCTTGACATTCCGCTGCAGCGATCTTCTAGTCTGCGACTGAGTTTTAGACCAGCCTTCTTCCCAGTTGTCTCCGTTCATTACTTTAGATTTCATTCAAAAATATTCCTTTTGCAATTAATGATATTATCATTACATGTATTTTTTAGAATTTGTTAGAATTATTAAAAATCTAGATAATATATCTTACAGAACTGAAAAGCATACAGTCGAACGATTATTATTTAGTATATGAAATATTTCTCAAGGTCGATATAAATAGAAATTAAAGAATAACAAGTACTGTTTATTAAGCTCGTAAGTTCGTACAAAGAAATATATTGTTTATAAAATTTTATGTACTTACAGTTTATGAATAAAATGTTTATTAGTTGTTAATCGACGGAGAGAGAAGCAAGATACAAATATAATAGTTGTACTTTAATTTTTGTAATAAATGTAATTCGCGAATTTTCGTTGAACTTTATCGGAATGTATTTTTGGATAGAAAACAAGGTGACGGTAATTTAGGTGTTCTAACGCATTTTCGAATATTTGAAATAACTGCACAAGACCGCGTGTACTTGTTGAGCCACGTTGGAACGACGACTGACGTCGCGATGCCGGGGTGCGGCCGAAACAGCCTTCCACCCCCAGGAACTATGCGATCTACCCTGTGACCTTTTCTTAATATCTTTCTCATAATGCACCGCTAATCGTAATCTTCCATTCGTATAAATCAAATTCATCCAAGATTCTCGTAATTTCTATTGAAAAAATCCATACACGCCATCGAATTTCCATTAAAATACACCCTCGACGAAATAATAAAACGAGTATCTTGGAATCGTAAAATGTGCCATCACCTACGTTACGATTTCTTAGAAAAATTGCAAATTCGAGTTTGTAATACTTGTCAATTTCAAATTTCATTGGCAAGACAGATCTCCCTAATGTTTATAAATTTCATTTTTAACGCACACTTATCACGCGCGGTATACGATAAGCTTTGTACGTGTGCACGGCTACAGGTGGGCGTATGACGTAATTCGCCCACGCGGTCCTTTCTATCTTCCTATAATCATACCACCCTCGATTAAGACAGCGTGGAATATCTTTCAATATATTTTGTACACGCGGTTCGTTCGCAATTTAATTAAATCTCCGCAACTTCCGATGTATAATAGAACGTATTCAAAATAATCAATTTCCGATTAATGGTTGTTTTCAATGTTATTTTGAATTTTTTAAATAATCGTACGAACAAAAAGAATTAATCCTTAATTCAATAAACGATCGAATTTATTATTGTCTAGTGCCCAGACCAGAAATTTCCTTTATTTAGTAATATATATATAACATAAAAATGTTTAAATATGGAAACTTTAATGAAATGGG
>CM052247.1:1131015-1194654 GCA_028455795.1 Lasioglossum marginatum
CAAGGAACCTCCCATTTCCGGCTGTCGCTATCGTTTTGGGACACCCTGTATTACTGTTCTGGCCGCGCATGCGCGTGAAATCTTGCACAAGATCTCTGCACTGTCTGCGTGCTTGTTTGTGTTGGAAATTTTATGGCGGCAATTACGCCATTTTGCTGTTACGTGTGAAATTTTGTTAACTGCAAAGATGCCTGCGTTTTTGAAGCATATCGAAGCGGATAACTTTAAGTCGTACAAAGGGAAACTTATTATTGGTCCTTTGAAACCGTTTACCGCTGTTATGGGACCAAATGGATCTGGTAGGTTATGATTCTTATTTTGATTCTGCCAATGCCGGTTTCTTAGCCTTTCACTAGGAGTGTGCGGGTACCCGTAATTTCGGGTACCCGACAGTCGAATCGAGCCGGAAAAAGTCCGGCGGGCTCGGGCGAGTACCCGAGACTAGGGCTCTTACTTTCCTTCGAAGGTCAAAGATTTCGAAGCGTCGATTTCAGAAACTTCGAAAGTGATGAGAATCAAAGCTTCGAAGCGGATGCGCGAATGAAGACGCTCTTTTTCTAAAATGCGTTATTTGCTTGATTGTCACGGGTAGCCGATAATCAGCAGCAGTCGGCATTGGCCGGACGAGTTCGACACTCGAGATTAACCGAAGAAGTGTTATTTGAAATTCGAAATGAATTATACAATATAACACGATCTTCACTGTATGTCGTATGTATATGTACATATATGACATCCGCCTTTCTTTATTAAAATTCGAACCTACATATGTATATATTCTACTAATGGATTAATTAATTTTCTCTCATTTTTAATGTATAGGAGTCATTCCACGTGAATTGACCTAGAACTGACAAACCGATGAAAATGAATTTTCAGGAACATAAGAGTAATATCTACTAAAAATGTCGTCATTTGAAAAAAATGTTTTATTTTTCACCATTTATTTTGCAATTGTTTTGAACAAGAGCAATGTTTTCATAGCAGGGAACTGTTTAAAAATTCCCAAGTGTCCCCTTTATGTTAATTTTTTTAAAAAGATGGACATTTGAAAATTGTCTACATTAAAATTATTTGAAGTGAACGCTGCACCGCGATATATACATGCAGTCTCGGACGGCCGCGACATAGTGGGCTGGATAGAGAAAGATAACATTTTACTATAACTCTTGAACGATAAGAGATATCGGGAAGAAATTCATTAAAAAATGATTCCTATCTTCTGCTAATTATCGCAATCAATATATATTTATAATCATTTTTTAATTAGTATCTAATTTAATTAATTTTATTGTCTTAAAATAAAATTTTAAATTGTTTATTTGTTACTCATTTAGTAGTTTTCCAGATAATCTAAATCCCCGATGTCTTTGCGGTTATAAATTTCTCTGTATTCCTTGACATTTATTCTTTATATTATGAATATTTCAGTCGTGATTCGAACCACAGAAAAGAAGTGTGCATTTTGCAGGGACATTTACACATTTCAATTTTCAATTTATGTATTATAGTAGTATAATATAATAATAATTAATTTGATAGAATATAGTATTCCTTGGCATTTATTCTTTATATTATGAATATTTCAGTCGTGATTCGAACCACAGAAAAGAAGTGTGCATTTTTCAGGGACATTTACACATTTCAATTTTCAATTTATGTATTATAGTAGTATAATATAATAATAATATATAATAATAATTAATTTGATAGAATATAGTATTCCTTGACATTTATTCTTTATATTATGAATATTTCAGTCGTGATTCGAACTACAGAAAAGAAGTGTGCATTTTGCAGGGACATTTACACATTTCAATTTTCAATTTATGTATTATAGTATGTAGTATAATATAATAATAATATATAATAATAATTAATTTGATAGAATATAGTATAATAGGGCTGTATATAGTGTGGTTATATTATCGTTAGAATATAATATAATAGAAGCAGTGACTACGACTATTAATATTCATATGTTGGATGTGATCAGTATGTGTGAGTGTGTATGCATGCGTACGTGCGCGCGCGCGTGTATGTGTGTATTTCTGTGTATGAAAGAGAGAGAAACGTGGTGCGATTGAGACGCGGTACGATTGAGATCCGATGTGTGAAGTTACGTGCAGATGAGCGGCGAGCGATCAATTTATTTATTTAAAAATTATTTAAATAATAAATAATAATAAATAACTATTTAAATAATAATGTACGCATTATAATTTGCAGCATAAAAGTTTATTTAGATAATTGTTTGAATAATAAATACGTATTTAAATAATTAATATAATAAAATTGTAAGCATCATGAAAACTTATTTATTTAAAAAATTGTTCAAATAATGAATAATAATAGATGATAATTTTTGTAGTTATTTGTTCGAAATATTTATTTAACATTATAAAAAATCATCGAAATCAGTGCGGTGGCAAAGTTATCGATAATTGCCCGATCTCGTCGAAAAAATTTTGTGTTTCGTCACATAACTTCGTGTTTTGTACCCGTATATATTCGGGTACCCGCGTACTTCTACTTTTGACTCATCACGCTTTATACTTTATACGTGTTCTTTTTACGCAGGAAAGTCCAATTTTATGGACGCGATCAGTTTTGTGATGGGAGAAAAGACAAGTAGTTTACGTGTGAAACGTATTAGCGAGCTGATCCATGGAGCATCGATAGGAAAACCAGTTGCTCGAAGGTATATATTTCCATCTCTGTACACCAGAATGTAAACTTTTACGAGGCTGTAACAATCCGGTGATTGCGTACATGTAAACTGTAAACTAAGGAAGAAGCGAACCATCAAAACATTAATTAGTACGCTATAAGTTCCACTTGATGCGAAATATATTTCCATACACAACAAAGAGTTTACAAGTTACATTTGGGTGGCGCGGTTAAATGAATCGCCCTGTACACACTGTATTGCAAGAATTACATGATAGGATGTTATGTTAGATCGTTAAGATTAACTCTTTGGCTGCGAACAGCGCCTTTAGGCGCTCAGCCATAGTCGCTCCCTCTGAGCTCTGAGCCAACAGCGCCTATGGGCGCTCAACAGGCTCAACCTAGTGATGGGCACCATCGACTAAAACTATCGACTATAAATCGATAGTAGCCAACTACTATTTTCAGTCGACTGATTTTTTACTTACTATCGACTGGATCAGTCGCTTAAGGATGTTCTGGAGGTAATATAAAAACGCAATAAAATTTTTGAAAATTTGACAAGATATAATTCTTACTAAATTGATGCAATTACCAAAGTTTGGGTTCGATTCACTGCACCGTTTAAGAATTATAGCAACTTAAATTTTGCGCATTTTAACACGTCTTCTTATGGAGAATTCATAAAATTCCATTTCAAACCCTATTTAAACCTTGAAAAAACGCAACTAGAAACTCCAGTTTTTTTTTATATGTAGTAAAAATAATGTAATTAATTATGTTCAAAATTTATTAGGATTCACTAAACAGTTACAGAGCAAAAAAATTATAAACTGTTACAAAACATCAAATTTACCGTGTTGTCTCTCACTAGCATGGAAGCGCGACAAGCGTAGACCACTGAATATAGCTACAGAGGGTACAGTATTCGCAAAAGTTTAATGCAAAATATACTCATGAATGGCTTTCATTGCCAATATATTGATGGATTTCGAATTTCTTGTAGTTTCATCTCCCATTGTACCTCTAGAACATCCGCGCCGGAGTGTTTTAGCAACTACAGCGATAGCCGGCAAACCTAGAAAGCTCCTAGGACAAGGATAGAGAGGGAGATATGTCGCTCGCAGGAGAGACGAAGACAGAGAATACGAAGCAGCTTGAATTTTCGATATGCCTACTACAGATTTATTTAGCGAGGAAACAATATTTTTTGATGCTCTTTGTGTTGAAATGTTCTCCGTATTATTGCGGGTTCCGGTACAGAGCCCTTTTTTGCAATTTGTCCCCTGAAACTTTATAAACAATAATAGCGTATGTTTTTATAGAAGATATTTTTTTCTGTACACTTTTTCCAAAAAAGGGCTCTGTTTTGGACACCTCAATAATACGGAGAACATTTCAATTGAAATTCAATTTGGAAAAAGTGTACAGAAAAAAATTTCTTCTATAAAAACGTACGTTATTTTTTATTATAAAGTTTCAAGAGATAAATTTCGGCATTTTAAAAATATATATAGGAGGAGGATCATGTTAACTCAGAAAATTGCGTATAAGCAAGATTTGAGGGTCTGGTTGCGAGGGCGTGCCTGCGGCTAGTCCTAATTGGTCCTAATATAAATACGTTACTGTTCCGGCCGCGCAGGAGTCGCTCTCTCCGTGCCAGGCACGTGCTGCTCCGTGCGAACAGCGCCTTTGGGCGCTGTGCATTTGTTATGAACAACTGCCTAATCGTTTGTTTTCGACGCACTGACAGCATTGTCAGAGAGCAATTCGTTTCTGAACGCTCCGCAGCGAAAGGGTTAATCTAGGCCGCAGCCGCCCTCAAAAGTCCTATTTTTACATTTACGAGGCGTAATTTGCATTATTCGGCAGCATGTACCCAGTAAACCAGCGTGCTCGATTTTGGACGAGCCGCTGCGCGCGACCAGGCCAGTGCTTCGATTGAAACCAACTTTTTTCGCGCATGCGCGATGATTTCAGCCTCAGTAACGTAAGCTTCTCGGTAAAATGGGGTTCCTTGAGCACCCCGCAGGATGTTAAAAAATTATTAGTATATATGTTACGGTAAATGTATGTATAATACAATATAATTAAATATTAACAATAACTTACCTCTCGTTCCGCGCGTCACGTCTCTCACTCTCACTCAGTCTCTTGTTGTGGTCCACTCGTCCCGCCAATAACACCGGTAAACTCCCGCCAATATAACTGTCACACTGGCTACAGAGCCACAGCCGCCACAGGACTCTGGCCGCTCTGCTACCCCATAGTTGATACGTTACTGTTTTCTCGCGCATGCGCATAAAAAGTTGGTTTCAATCGAAGCATTGGACCAGGCGCGCATGTTGCTGGCAGAATGACGAGCAGAATCCCGGCCGGTCGGACCTGGATTCTGCCCGTTTCTAGGATTGCAAGGGTGCGGGATTCGCGTTCTCATTCCTTGATAATACAAACACGGGGTTTTTCAGTA
This sequence comes from Lasioglossum marginatum, assembly GCA_028455795.1. NCBI lineage: Eukaryota > Metazoa > Arthropoda > Insecta > Hymenoptera > Halictidae > Lasioglossum > Lasioglossum marginatum. Next base: position 1,136,156 of record CM052247.1, read on the forward strand.
GTCAAAAACGCTAGATAAAAGATCGATCTAGCCCTCAAAAATCCTATTTTTTCGTTTACGAGGCGTAATTTGCATTACGGCAGTATGTATTGGTTATGAAAACAGCTGCCAATGCCGTTTACGCCGTTTACGCGTAATGCGACCGTGCTGCCCTCTTGAAACAGACAGCTCCTTAGACCATCTAATCCCATCTTACAGGAGATCCCCATCTAAGCTGGGGCCTCCTGGTAACATTTGCCACGGGCCCCGCGCTGATGGGACCCTTTATACGGGTCCGGCCCTGTATAAATGTAGTAATATACATGAATTTTTGTACGCATTAGAAAGAAGTGCCCCAATTCTAAAACCGAGGTCTGGACCAGAGGTAGGGATTATTTGGCGAAACAAATATTTCAGACTGTATTCAATATTTTCGATCTTATTTTGCTTAAAGAAAATAGTAAATAAGAATATAAAATAGTAAATAAGTCGAAAATAAAATATTTTGTAACGCGACGAGGGACGAGACAATCCCAGGAGCGCCAGGCCGCACTATGGTCTGGAAACCCGCTTTTCGTGGCCAAAAGTATTTTGGCGTTATTTTAAAGTTGAAGGTTATAGTATGCTAGGCCGTTGAATTCGTTTCGACACCAACAATAATATTATAAAGTCAGAAATATATAGTAACATTTAAAAAATTGTCGTGATTTCCATTTTTATAAACAAAAAATTTTCTTTTAAATTTTTGTATATTGCAATTTATAGATATGCAAATACTGATCAACTTTTGTTGGAAACATTTTTTTGGCAGATCGTAAGAAGCGTCTTAAAAATCGTGTTAACAGTGGCATAGCAGCGCTTGTCGAGCAACTGCAAGCGAACGCGTTCGGAACGCCTGAAACTCCCGGTGACTATTTATTGAAATCGTTGTACAACTCAAACGGGCAGACGAGGGCGGTTGAAACTTTATACACTATATTCAGAAATGTCTACAGTTTCATATGCAAAAGGTTCCATTTATGGCCGATTTGTACCGTTTTTGTAAAACCTTTCTCAAAGTTTACATTGTTTAAACTTGTCACTATTTGCTTATGCTAAAATATACCTGCTGACACATACGAAATTATCATTTAAACTTGTATTTTGATAGTCTATGATAATGACTATTTTAAACGTTTTATTTAATCTGAATTTAACGAAGTTTGTCTTCAAAACGTTATATCTCAGCAACGAATAATCGGAAATGAATAATAATTTTGATTTGGAAGCTTTGGAGGGTCCTTACTCTGTTCCAAAAAAAATTTCTTGAAAATCTTAATCTTGAAAAATTGACTTTTGGCCACGAAAAGCGGGTTTCCAGATCATAGTGCGCCGTCACGTCATCAGCTCGCCAGGTTGGACTAGAGGGCAGACCCGGTTTACTGGGTAGCTGTAGCAGCTTCCGAATAATGCAAATTACGCTGCTAAATAATGGAAATTACTTGACTTTTGAAGGTGACTGCGGCCTAGATTGATCTTTTATCGATATAGGTTGATCTTCGCAATCCTGGAAACGAGACTACTCCGTTAAGATGATTAGGGAACTTTAAAGATGTTTCTTTCTTTGACTTACAGTGCGTCTGTAACCGCCGTCTTTGAACTGGAAGATGGCAGTGAGAAACATTTTATGCGTTCTGTGCAAGGATCCTCCTCCGAGCATAGAATAAATCATAATGTTTGTATACGATTTTATGTGAACGTACTAGAATACATTTAATTCGAGGGAACAATTTTTGTACATAATTGATGTGTTTATTGTACAGGTTGTCACGAGTCGAGTATACTTGAATGAATTGGAACACCTCGGCATTAATGTGAAAGCAAAAAATTTTCTTGTATTCCAAGGAGCTGTTGAATCAATCGCTATGAAAAATCCGAAAGAGCATACTGCGCTGTTCGAAGAGATTATTAATTCGGGAGCACTGAAAGCAGAGTACGAACGGTACATAAACAATTATACTAAACCTGGAATAATAATAATACAATGTGTGTAATTATCGTGTCTTGGAATATTCTATAGATTGAGGGCAGAAATGGTAAAGGCAGAAGAGGAAACACACTTTTCGTATCAGAAGAAAAGGGGAATCGCCGCTGAGAGAAAAGAAGCGAAACTAGAGAAGGAAGAAGCTGAGAAGTACCAACGTTTGAAGGAAGAATATGTAGAGAAGCAAGTTGAATTGCAATTGTTCCAATTGTTTCATAATGAGAAGAACACGGAGAGTTTAGAACTGTTGCAGAAGCAAAAGCAATACGAGATCGAGAAGATAGAAAAGAAGAAAGAAAAGGCAGAGGAGTTGTTGAAAGAAAAGAAGAAAGACGCTGGAAAGTTGGGAAGGGATATCGCTAAAATCGAACAGGACATCAGAGAGGTGGAAGCGGGCATAACAAAGAAAAAACCAACGTTTATCAAAGCGAAGGAACGCGTTGCACATATGCAGAAGAAGGTAGAATCCGCACGGAAGTCATTGGCTCAAGCTCGCATCGTGGATGAAGCTCATAAGAAAGATATAAATGAGCTTCAGGAAGAATCGCGACAAGTGGAGGAAGCTAAAGCAGCCTTCGAAGCAAGTATCGCTGGGCAATCGCAGCTGCAAGGAAGAGACGTACAACTTGAAGACGAACAGGTATAAATTTCAATAGAAATGGTCAAATTACAATATAAATGTAGTACTTATAATAATTATAAAATGATTCCAAGGTGAAGGCGTACAATCGTTTGAAAGAGGAAGCAGGCAAACGGTCGGCAAGGTATCTGCAACTGCTCGATTCCATTAATCGCAAACAAAAATCTGACCAAGACAGGCTCGACAACGAAGGACGGAAGAAAACCGAGATAGAAAACAAGCACAAACAGAAAGGTCACATGCAAGACGAAGCTACGAAGAGAGTGGAGAAATTAGGGAAACATATTGAAACGTCGGAAGCTGCTTTGAAGGATCAGAGGAAGCTGAGATCTGATTTACAGTCGGACGTTGGTATTGCCAAAGATAAAATACAGAACCTCCAACGAGAATTGGAAAGCATTTCTGAGCAATTGGGCGACGCGAGGGTTGACAAGCACGAAGTGTCGAGGACTAAGAGGAAAACCGAAATTGTAGAAAATTTTAAGCATTTGTTCCCTGGGGTGGTAAGAAATATTAAGTTTCTGTATGTAATGTAATTTTCCTTGTAGGAGTTTCGTTGTAATTGTTATTATCATTGCTCCTAGTACGACCGTATGTATAATATGTGCGAACCTATTCATAAGAGGTACAATGTTGCAATTACTAAAGTTCTCGGTAAATACATGGAGGCGATTGTTGTCGATACTGAGCAAACAGCTAGACAGTGTATTCAGTACCTGAAAGAACAGCGTCTCGAGCCAGAAACGTTTCTTCCTCTCGATTATATTCAAGCGAAGCCATTGAAAGAAAGGCTTAGGTATTTGTCTGAACTAATTAAGTTGGTTTATTTAAGAAAATCATAATATGTGTTGAATGATATACTGTTTTCAGAAACATCCAAGAACCTAGAAATGTAAAATTGTTGTACGACGTGTTGCATTTTTCTCCAAGGGATATTGACAGGGCTGTGTTGTTCGCTACGAATAATGCTCTTGTGTGTGAAACGCCTGAGGATGCGAATAAAGTAGCTTATGAAATGGACAAAACAGCAAGACACAATGTATGTACATTAGTTATTTATTTATTTCAAATATGAGCCTGGTTATAGATATCAATGTATGTGTATTTCCAATTACAGTGTGTTGCGTTAGATGGATCGTTTTATCAAAAATCTGGAATTATATCTGGCGGTAGTTTGGATCTTGCAAAGAAAGCGAAACGGTGGGACGAGAAACAAATGTCTCAACTGAAAGCGCAGAAGGCAAGATTTTATAAACATATGATTTATTTCTCACTCGGGATTAGGATATAACAGGATATAACATTCCAAATATTTTTCAGGAAAAATTAACGGAAGAGTTACGCGAGTCTTTGAAGAAGTCTCGGAAAGAGTCCGAATTGAACACAGTTGAATCGCAAATGCGTGGATTAGAAACACGGCTGAGGTATAGCAAGAATGATTTTCTTGAAACTGTGAGTATATAAAATAATATGTGATGTTACCTTATTTTGTTAACGAGTACTGAAACATTATATGTATTACAGCAAAAACAAATTTCAACGCTCGCAGTAGAATTAGAAGGTTTACAGAATGAGTTGAATACGTTTGGCGTAAGTGAAAATATTATTTTGCATTCATTTAAGTTGATAGACACATCAATTGCATTCATCTAATTCTTATGTGTAGCCAACGATCACTGCTATTGAGAAAACTATGGCCGAAAGGGAGCAAGAAATACAAAATATTAAAGAGGAGATGAACAATGTCGAGGATGACGTATTCGCCAGTTTCTGCGAACAAATAGGCGTGTCCAATATTCGTCAGTACGAAGGAAGGGAGTTGAGGTGTGTATTATTCGTAATAATTTAGATAGAATTAATTAATAAAAAAAAATTGAATTATAGATCACAACGGGAAAGAGCAAAGAAGAGAATGGAATTTGAGAACCAATGCAACCGCATAAACAATCAATTAGATTTTGAGAGACAACACGACACGGGGAGTAAGTACATTTCTTAACAATATTCTTATTTTTCCCAGAGATCATTTTGCTAGACTAGAGGTACTCAATTTATGTATGTTGTTTTTGTTAGGCAACGTTTTACGTTGGGAACGAGCGGTTCAAGATGCAGAAGACGACCTCGAGTCTGCAAGGCGGGTTGAGTCTAATCAGAAAATGGGGATAGATCACTATGAGACTCGAACGGAACAATTGAAATCACAACGGGACATGAAGAAAACGGAGGTTGACCGAAAGGACGATGAAATCGGCAAAGCGAGGCGCGAGGTTGGGGCAATCGCGAAAGACATACGGGCTGCCCAGAAACAGTTGAACGGTATCGAAACGAAAATTGAGCAAAAGAAAGCTGACCGCCACGCTATACTGATGCAGTGCAAGGTAGGAATAATTTTTAAGTGGCTGCACAAATTGTAAGAAAATGTTAACGACAGTAATAATAATATTTAGATGGAGGATATTGCAATCCCAATGCTCCACGGGAATATGGAGGACATTATTAACGAGACGGGTGAAGCTAACAACATAGAATCCAATAATGACTCAACTCTGAGTAATCAGCGGCAATACGAACGAGAAAGACGAGTCGCCATCAATTATGGTCTCCTCCCTGAAATTTTGAAGGACGCGGACGATATCAAGGAAACCGGCGACGAACTAACGAATCGGCTTAACGAGTTGCAGAGTACCATTCAAAGAATTCAAGCTCCCAATATGAAGGTAATAAATAATAAATCTCGCAATGTACTAGCGCTTGAATGAAGAGATAAAAGTGAAGAGAATATTTCTGGTGTTTTCAGGCGACACAAAAATTATATCTCGCCAAGGAGAAATTACAAGAGACAAACGAAGAATTCGCGCAGTCCCGGAAAAAGGCGAAGAATGCGAAAATACAGTTCGAGAAAATCAAGAAAGAGAGGCACGACAAGTTCATGTCATGTTTCGAGCATGTGGCCAACGAGATCGATCCGATTTACAAGGTTATTGTTTGTCAACAACTCGTGTTACCTTCTTTTCTTTGATTACATAAAATTAATGAATTGAAATTGTTGGTATTCCAGAGTCTCACAAAAAATCGGTCTGCCCAGGCGTTTCTTGGCCCGGAAAATCCAGAAGAACCATACCTGGATGGTATTAATTATAATTGTGTTGCACCGGGAAAACGATTCCAGCCAATGTCGAATTTGTCTGGAGGAGAGAAAACAGTTGCCGCGTTGGCTTTGTTGTTTGCAATTCATAGGTAATTCTATTTGTGTAATTATTCGTTTGTTTCAAAGTATGAGTTACAAATCAGTTGTGTTTACAGTTTCCAACCAGCACCATTTTTTGTATTGGATGAGATCGATGCTGCACTGGATAATACTAATATAGGAAAAGTTGCAAGTTACATACGCGACAAGACAAGCTCCTTGCAAACCATTGTTATATCTTTGAAGGAAGAGTTTTATTCGCGTGCCGACGCGTTGATTGGCATTTGCTCTGACGTGAGCACTTGTTCATGTGTATACTTTACCATTTTTAATATTTATTTTGGTAATGTCATCTAATCTGTTTTAAATTTCAGATTGGCGAGTGCTTGGAAAGTAAAGTAGTAACGCTTGATCTATCTGTATATCCCACACGCATTGACACGTTAACTACCGAGCCCGTTTTGCTTGCCGCTCCGTTCAGGGCCACACCAGACCCGTCGAGGACCGGCGAGGCCCGAACGGAAAGTCTAACGCCGGTCCCTTAGATTATAAATCTAATATTTATATATTTCAATATTAATTGTTACAATTGCATCTTCGTATTGTAATTTTTAATTTACAAGAAAAGACAATAAGTGTTACGGGCAATGTCGAAATAGATGATCAGAAAAATTGGAAAAAAGAGACAATGATCGAATGAGATATATTTGAAGTAATATATATTAGCACTTCAGCATAATGTTTTGTTTTGAAGAAATCCATATGAAACTTGATTCTGTTTTATGTTGATTATTAATGAACGACAATTTGACGGATTCTTAACTTTTCATTTACAATGGAAAAGAGTTGCCTTCGGCATTGTAAAGGAAATTGTAGTTCTTTGATAAGAAAAAAAGAAAACAAATCAAAATATTTTTGAGTATGTCGAATATACGATTATAATTGTTACACACTACAAACGTGCACTTATTGTTCACGGAGGTTTTCAGCGTGCATAAGTTTTTCACTTTTCTCGAATACGCAATTAACATCATATATAGAAACAATGAAAAATCGATTAACTTTTTTACTTGTATAAAAGCGACATGAATGATTATTCAAATATATCTCATATTAACTTTTTCTTTTTCTGTCGAACTTATTCAGTTTCGAAAATATTCATCCAATCAATTAATTTTTCGTTTATTTCTGAAGAACGTTTTCAACATTTCTTTCGGCTTTTTTAATTCACATTTCTCAGTCCAAATGACTGATTATAGCTTTTCTTTTTTAACTTGCACAATTTACAGATAATTAACACTATATTTTTCTCAACTGCATGAGAGCCCCTAACAGTGCAGTCGAGATTAAACCGATGCCACGATTAGACCGTTCCTCGATCTGAAACTTTATTACGATTATCTTTATTTTTATTAGCAAATATTGTTTGTACGGCAAATTGCGACGTTATCATGTTTCACTGTAATGCAAATATAACAAACAACAATAATATATAATTGTATATTATTGTTTCCAGTGCTCCGCACGGCACTGGACCCTTTTGCTCACATATTACAACTTTGTTCTGTTAAATAAAATGAAAATGTATTTTCAAAATATATTTTCATTTTACGGATCATTTACATAAAATGTATTTTCATTTTGTTTTTACTAGAAGAGAAACCTGTCGGTTATAATAAATGGAACTTTCGTCTTATATTAAATGTTTATAAAATTCCTGATCGATGCAGACAATTTTTATTTTGCATAAAGAATCGCAGTGAATCGCAATAACGCACATAAGTAGGAGAATGCGTTTCTGAAATGAACTTTCGCGCCCAACTATACGGAAAGCGGGTTCGCTGCTGCCCGAGACGAGATTGACCAATGAAAAGCCGTGCTCGTCATTGTTTATGCCGGGGGTCATTTTGTTGATATTTATAAAATGGACGACTTTTACACGTAACAAAATATAATTTAGAAAATACCAAAAACGCTACGTGTTCAGAAATATTGAAAAATGTCTGGATAATTGTCCACCAGGTTCACGTGGCCATCGAAAAACCAATTGTTGATATATCGTGCTCGCAGAGCAGAGATATTGTGCAAGATTTCTCGCGCACACCCGGCGATTGTAGCATCGGTAAGGTAAAATTCTCGATGGAAAGGAGTACCTTGAGCACCCCGCAGGATTTTAAAAACTTGGTATAATTTGAAAAATGAATGTATATAACATGTGTATTTGTGTATATTTTGTAACTTGTAAGACACGTCCGCGTCCTGGAGTGTTTTTGTCCGGAACAGATTGTTTCGGTACATTCCCGCCCATATAACTGCCTCAGGGTCATCAGGGTCATCAGAGTTCTGCTGCCTCATCATCGTAATATAGATACGTTACTGTTTTGGCCGCGCATGTGCGTGAAATCTTGCACAATATCTCTGCTCTGCATCTCTGCATGCTGCACCTGCTGCACGAAAGAAAGATTGGTGTTGGTGGTAAAAAGTGGAAGCCAGGAAGCGCGCACACATGCAAGCGTTTGAGGGGCCCCAACCGTGGCCAGCACTGAACTTATAAATTTTCTCAATTGTTATCAACTGCAAAATATAAATTCCTCTATCGTTTAATAAGTGTATATCGTAGTGATTAACAACTTAATTAATTAAAGTCATGAACTACTGTCAGTAGTAAAATAAATTAAAGTTACTATTATTAATTAAAGTTACATGATTCCGCAAAGACTTCCACAATGTCGAGCAATAACAGTGATAAAAAGAAATGCAAGTACTTAACAGTGTTGCAACGATTGGAAATTGTTAAACATCTCGAAGAACGTGTTCCCCCGAAGTATTTAGCTGAACAATTCGGGGTCACTGTTCAGAGTATTTATACTATTAAAAAAAGGGCACCGTATATTATGCGAGAGGTGGACAAACAGTATCATATACATAAAAAAGCGAAAAGAGTAACAGGTCCTACATTGCAAGAGCTGGACAATAAATTGTATCATTGGTTTGTCGAGCAAAGCGCCGTGGGCAACACCGTAAATAACAAACTTTTACGGGAGAAAGCAGTCGAATTGAATGCAGACTGTGGCGGACCGTCAACGTATAATTGTGATCGAGCATGGTTATGGCGATTTAAAAAACGTCATGGCATAGGCGAGAAAGATGAATCCGAGGAGGACGATGGGGAAAAAGAAGAGGGAGAAAAAGTACAGGAAGAAGAAGCAGCAGAAGAACATTTGGTAATTATTTACAAACGGGTCCTCCTCTTCGATTTTGATTACCATGAAATATATGCTATTTAGAGACACGATTCTCAACAACTTTCCAAAAGTAGCGATTACACGCCAAACATTCACGCCACGACGAATATATTTCTAAGGTAAGGTTTAAAGAATGTTCTCTGTAAATATCTCTAGCGACGCTAACCTAAAACGGAAGCCCGGCCATTTAATAGTCTAGATTTCTAGAAATTACAATAAAAGCGACGCTAATTCGTTATAATTGTTGCATATTTAGAAATCTTTGATTAAGCACAGCTTTACGATGTAGTACAGCAAATATGAAACAACCGAGCAAAAATAGAACATTCCTATATAGACTCGTAAAATATCTTGTCCGTTTACGAACGGTCACGGACAGTACCGTTTAATATTAAGAAAATATTACATTCAATATAAATACGTTGCTACGATTATAGGCAGGATTTATTATAAAGCTACCAACAGTTTATTTAGAAATATCTCGGGAATTGAGGTTAAGCGACCGTAGAATACACCGGAGAGGATATGGGATGCTCACGCTCACGCCCTTAGATCATATATATCTATAGACCCGGCACAGATAATTTTCCCCTCGGCAAAGATAAAGTACACTGTGACGTCACATTTTCAAAAGATGTATAAGCTATGCTCATCGACAGTGCCTCAGCTTGGTTTATAGTATACGGAAAGAATGGACAGGATAATTTCAAAGAATTTAGCATTGTATCATGAAATAATCAATTATAAACTGTATTTGAGATACAGATGTTTATTCTATATGTTTCATTAAGGTATTACAGTAGTATATATGGTCTAAGGTTGCCGTGTCAGCCATTTTGAAATTATCTTAAGATTTATCTTTTGACGTCACATTGTACTTTATCTTTGCCGAGCTGCATTCTCGGTTTTCCTCTTAGACCATATATACCTATAGACCCGGCATAGATAATTTTCCTCTCGGCAAAGATAAAGTACATTGTGACGTCACATTTTCAAAAGATGTATAAGCTATGCTCATCGACAGTGCCTCAGCTTGGTTTATAGTATACGGAAAGAATGGACAGGATAATTTCAAAGAATTTGGCATTGTATCATGAAATAATCAATTATAAACTGTATTTGAGATACAGATGTTTATTCAATATGTTTTATTAAGGTATTACAGTAGTATATATGGTCTAAGGTTGCCGTGTCAGCCATTTTGAAATTATCTTAAGACTTATCTTTTGACGTCACATTGTACTTTATCTTTGCCGAGCTGCATTCTCGGTTTTCCTATACACATACTATACCTATGCCGGGTCTATAGGTATATATGGTCTAAGTTCAGAATCATGCCCCCCTCCCCTTCTCAACATTAACAATATATTTCATGGTCGTCAAAAATGAATAGGACCCTTCAAGGCCGGATTAAGCCCAGTAGCAGGAGTAGCAAATGCTACGGCCTCCTGGTTACATTTGCTACGGGCCCCGCGCTGGCTTAATCCGGCCCTGGGACCCTTTCATAAATAATTACTGGAAATTTATGTGAATTTCAGGATGAACACGTAGCAAATGCTATGGACGTTATTGTGAAATGGTCGAAGCAATTCGACTTGCTGGTGCAATTGCACGCAGATGCTTTAAAAGACTTTTTCGATCAAGAAAGAAAGACTCAATAGTGTGTCATTCATATGTATTTTTCTACAAAAAATTTGTTGTTTTCCATTGAAGAAATTTGGTTTAATAAAAGTCGAATAATTGATTGTAACCGTGTCATTTTTCAAATCATGTTTTAGTATAGAGTAATATCACGTCTTATATCTATGTATAAATCGATAAAAGTATATAGTCCAGTTTGCATGGTTTTTCGACCAATTCTAATCGGAAGAATCTAGGTGGTTCGGAACCCACCGTAATAATAAAAAGTAGGTGCCGCTGAAATTAGGCGATAGTGAGAGTGGAAGATGGGGAGAGTGGTAAATGGATTTGAAACCCTGAGGGGACCAAATATCATTACTACTACTATTAATCGGAAGAATCTATACAGTTTATTGGTACTATACAATTATAAAGGTAAGATATGACAGTTACTGATAATGAAGTTTCTTGCATTGCATATATATATTTATTTGTTTCGGTACATTCCCGCCAATGTAACTGCCTCGGGGTTCTGCTACCTCATCATCGTAATGGTACAGTGGTACAGATCAGGGCCGGATTAAGCCCAGTAGCAGGAGTAGCAAATGCTACGGGCCCCGCGCTTGCAGCAGAAAATGTTTACCTTGTAAAATTGTGTAATAGCCCTGGCTACCGTTTACAGAAATTTTTGCTAAAATAAAAAGGTTATTCATTTTTTCTTGTTTTTATGATATTGTCATGCAAAACCTACGGCCTCCTGGTTACATTTGCTACGGGCCCCGCGCTGGCTTAATCCGGCCCTGGTACAGATACGTTACTGTTTCGGCCGCGTATGCGCGGGAAATCTTGCACAATATCTCTGCTCTGCATGCGAGATCGTGAGATATTAACAGTGTGACGTGCGCTGTGTGTGACAGTCGATAGCAATGCCCTAGGAATCTGCTATAATTCGATTCTAAATAAATATACGACAAACGTATCAATGATGTTCATCATTGTTACACATGTAATAATTATTGAAACAAAATCACACAATTACAGATAATAATTAAATTATATTATACAACAAAAGTATATTTAACTGTAAATGTTGAGTTCTGAGAAAGTTAAAACTTATATTTTTTCCAAAGAAATATATACTTCATGGTTAATATTGCTTGCATACCTACATAATTAATGTAAAATTTCATGTACGAGCAAATTGAAAAATATCTGTTTCTATTTAAATATTTGTTTACATCGATGATATATATTATTTTATAACCAAGTTGTACTAAAAAAATGTTCAGGTCCCACCGAGATTTGAACTCGGATCGCTGGATTCAAAGTCCAGAGTGCTAACCATTACACCATGGGACCATTTGTATTAATTCCTTTTATTTTTATTGTTTTAAGACTCGATCATTTTTTAGAATACACTTGAATAGATATAAAGGACACTTCTACAATTGCTAATTATTTTTAGTGCTTATATATCTCCTTTTATCATGATTTATTATTATCTTATCATATAATTTATGCTTTCTAGCTAAAATATACAATTATCATTAAATAAGGATTTATATATTAATTTCTCAGAATTTCTCTATTTTTAATAACTTTCAATTAATTAACTAAAAACAGTATAATATATATTTAAATATTATATACATACATATATTATTATATATTAATTAATAATAATGAATTACACATATAAAATTTACTTACAAAAATATATTGCAAAATTTAGATTATATTCGAAGATTCAATGGCAACTGAATAAAAACAACCGTATATAAATAATAATTTTGAGAACGGTATGGGTATTTATAATTGCAACTAAATTTCGATTGAAATGTAACAATTAATGATTAACGATTAGTGTTTTCAATTATATAGCGATTGATGCGGTATTAATTGACGGCATTAATTGATGTTATAAAAATTGATTGAATCAATCGCGATTTTTGACAATTAATTCCCTTCAATCCTAACCGTTACTTAATCAATTGAATTATACATTTGAATCGATTAACGTCCAACTCTACAGTCAACTGCATAAGATGCAGTGCTGATCAAAATGTCAGAGACTGGAGCGATCGCTAGCAAAGTAAATACATATATGTATATTGTTCATATATATATATATATATATAAGTTTCGTATCACTGTATTGGAAGTAGTGTATGAGTGAGTGAGTAAGTGAGAGAGAAAGAGTGAGAGGGAGAATAGAGGGGCAAGAATAGAACTGGGTTTGGCAAGCGTGGTGATTTTACACCTACCTTTTAACCGGACCGTGGCTGATTGTATTGTATCCATTTCACGATACATACCATGCTTGGCCTAGGTGGTTTCCCTAAGAAACGTGTATTTCTGTTTTACATACTATTACAACATTTTATTGTCGCTGTGACAGAGTCATTTAACAGCATTCCGTACGGCCGAAGCTAGTTTCCAATAAAGTGTAGATATAGACCAGAAATATGAGATTACGGAAAGTTGTGATATGTATGTCGTAAAATTGTAACGCGTTGCGACTCGATAAATCCGTCAACGTTATTGCAATTATACACCAACCTGGAAAGGGCCTGAAAACTTCAAGAATGACTTAAACGGATCACGATCATTATTAAAGAGCTTCGATGCGCGATGGTGGATATTATGTTATGTTGGATATGTTGGCTGTTTTGGGTGGGACTACCGACACTTACAGCTTATCCTATATCATCCTCGATAGAAACAGGTATGTCGATCGCCTATCCCAACATGTATTTTAATGACAACTGATTAATTGGAGGTTATTCGATTTCCAACAGATTTTCCATATACCCATGCTCCGTCAAGATGGGAACAATATTGGGTGCAGTATATGATCGCTCTTTTGGGCATCACTGCTGCGGCATTTACTTTGGTTGGATGTCTTTGTTGTCGAAGGCCTAGACGACCCAAAGGATTCCAGGTAATATATTGTCGTTCTCGCCGACGAATCTACCAGATCAAAGTCGTACCGTTCGTTACGGTCTTAAGAATGATTTATACGTTTCTAATTGTAGGACACAGCAGAAAAGTACAAGCAGGTAATATCGACGATACGAACAATGTGAATTTTGGTCCGTTATTATTAGTCGAATAGATTTTGAAAAGTTTACTGTCCACTCTTTCTATTCGAGTATCCCGAATAGAAATGAAACAACAGAATCGACCATGGATTACATACAATTAGATAGCTCAATATTCTTATGGAAAGAGTCACACGACGATAGTAATTTGTTATTTCAAAATTTACTACTTTCAAATGTGTAAACAATCAATTTCTTTGTTTTAAATATTCGCACGACTATAGTAACAAAGTATTATATATCGCTATAGAATCTCGTAATCAAAACTGTGTCTAAATATGATATTATATAAATATATGTAATATTAATATAATATTATATACATATATGTAATATTGATCAATGTTTAGTGCATCTGAATTGTCTAGTTTTTAGAATGCTTATTTCTGTTTTCTTTTGGTAAAGCGATCTAGCGAATATATGGAATGTTTTATATTTTAGGAGTTCAAAGATGGAAACAACATTGGACAGGAGGCAGCGCTCGAGCACGCTGCCGAAGGATTAGAATTAGATGTTCCTCGTATGTTAACTATTGCAGATAGAGTTCAGTTTGAACCTCTACCTGTGGATCACATTATATCCGGCTCTAAAAGTTCCACGAAACCTAAACCGTTGCCGCTGTCAACATCGTTCTTCGAAGAACGCGATTCCGATCCTAATACTCTACCGGACTACTGTCGCGAATGGTTCGACGCGCAGGAATTATCTACGCCCAGAGAGAAACTAAAATATCTGAGAGAATTAGGCCACGGTTGGTTTGGAAAAGTCGTAGAAGGTCGTGCAGACTTGGAAGGATGTAAAAGAATATCGAAGAACGAAGGCGTAGTCGTAAGAATTCTTACGGAAGAAGCTACTACCAAGGAGAAAGCCTGGTTTCTCGGGGAAGCGACACCGTATTTGAAACTGCAACACCAAAATATTTTGACTTTGTTGGGTGTTTGTCTAGAAACCGACCCGTATTTATTAATATTTGAATCTTGTCCAGTAGGTGATCTTAAACGCTTTTTGTTATCGAACTATGATCAAAAGTCGCAAAACGCGCTTATCAAAGAAAATATCCCAGTTCGAATGGCACTAGATATCGCAGCCGGTTTGAAACATATGCACAATTATGGGTTTGTGCATACAGATTTATCGGCAAGAAATTGTTTAGTAGCGCCAGATTTATCAGCAAAGTTAGGAGATTATGGAATTGGCGTAGAAAAGTATCCCGAAGATTATTACGTGGTAGGGGATCGTGCGTTGCCTATAAGATGGTCAGCTCCGGAAAGCATAGAATGTACGGATACTACTATCGAAACAAGAGAGATCACGCCTCAAGCAAATATGTGGAGTTACGCTATTTTTCTTTGGGAGATTGGTACTTGGGGAAGCAAACCGTACAACGATAAGAGCGATGAGCAAGTTATTGAAATGCTGTTATCTCTAAGAACTGATTTCTTGCCGAATGGTACACAAGTATTACAGAGTTACTTAGAAGGTTGTCCGTCAAATATTCTTCAAGCGATTCATTTATGTTTGAACTCGAATCCACAGAAAAGGTCAACTTTGGATGAACTAAAGCAAGTCCTTTTAAACGAGTACACAGAGTACTTGGACTTCGATCAACGATGGGAAAATTTACGAGCGAACAAAACTAAACACATCCGTAGCGCTAGCTTGCAGGATCTCAGAGGCAGCATCGATTCAGATTATTGGACTACGATCGTCGACGACACGCCACGGCAATCTTCGTTTCGTCTCGGACCAACGGAACTGGTAAAGAACGTACCAAATGTTAAAAACAGAATTGTTGTTCATCAGGAATCTAGTTCCGAAACTGAAGAGGAAAGTTGGAAAAGACAAATCGAGCAAGGAGTTTACACTGAGAAAGTGAAAGAGAAATCGAAATCTGTGACCGATCTAATGGTGCTTGTTCATATTGACCTTGATTCCGATGCAGAATTGTCAATGGGAACTCAAGCATCGGATAAACACGTTAAAAAGAAATTACCAGCTACCGGTAGCGATAGCGACATTAGACATAGCGTTCGCACGGACGAATTTGACGAAACGTTAAGAAAGTTACGAGATCCTTTGCCAAATAATACTTCTCATAAGATCAAAACATTAGATACGTCGGAAAGGCCTAAACTATTAACGTTAACGATGGATCAGGGTCAAACGCCGATTTTAAGGTTATCGTTAGACGACGATGATGAACCGATCGTAGAAACCAATGCCACCGCAACTACAACTGTGGAAACTCGTAACGACAAACACGTGTTGAGACTTCTGTCGAAAGGAAATCCCGACCTTCCCCTGCTTCGTTTTGTACCTGATCTTGCATCCTCTTGCGAAACATTACAAGAAAACATTGAATCTCAATATAACGATGTATCTAAACACGAAAGCAATGATAATACCTGCTTCTCCAACAATTTTTCAGTTAATTACAAGGAACTTGAGAATCACGTAGTCGATGTTGAACTATGGAACCACGCATTGGATTCTGCTTTAGAAAAGAAAGTCCCTGGTTTCTTGTACGAAGGCGAATTCAACGAATATACAGAGACTTCTCCTAAACAACAAACCAACAACACACCAGAATTGACTGTAACTTCTGTGTCTGCGGCAAGTACTCCACAATTTCAAACAAAATATTCTGCGTATAATGCGGGCGATGAATTTTCTAATGTCGACGATATGGACATAGAGCAACAATGTACACCTAACGACGAAGAAGAGGAAAGAAAGCAGTTATCTACTCCAGACGATGAACAAAGTTCTGATTCTGGTTTTAGAGATAAAGAGTCTTGCGAAGAAGAAGAAAACGTTTGCTCGTCTTCGGTTGCTCCAGCTTCTAATAGTGATTCTACCGCAGTTGCAACAGCATGTACGGAAGAACAACAGTTACAGATTTTATTCGAGCTAGATGCAATTCTCGATGCCGAGTACTACACAACGTTACAAGGCTCTGAAAAACCAACGGAAAACTTATCCCTTGTTAAATGTGTAGACAGTAGCGTGCATCAGGTAAACGACGAGGAGTCTGACTCTTTGCAAACTGTAGATACCATAGTTGAAACAGAAATTGATAAAGGTGGTGTTCTAAACGTTGGTTCAATGGAAAATAATACTGTGAAATCCGTGTCGGAAGGTGAAGAAGAAGCTGTAGAAACTGTAAAAAATTTAAATAATGCTAATATTACTTCTCCGCAAAACGATTCAACGCAGAATCACAGAATCGCAGAATTACAGAATCATTCCGTGTCAAGAAACATGAAATGTATAAGTGAAGAAGAGATCAAAATTGAAATGAAGAATGAGGTGGAGGAGGGAAAGAAATTTGACAGCGACAACAAGAACGAAGAAGAAAGCCAAAGTGAAGATGAAATTGAAAAATTTGAAGTTGAAAACGAGTGTGAAGATAGAGATGAAGATGAAAGTGTAAATAGAAACGAAGCCGAAGATGAAATTGTAAATAGAAATGAAATTGAAAACGAGAACGAAATCGAAACTGACAATAGAAATGATAATGAAAACAAATATCACAATCAAAATGCAAGTATAAATGACGAAGAGGAAGATAGCTCTACAATGAGTTTGCGTAGCGATAATTCTTATGTATCGTTTGGTATGGAGGAAGAGTTTGTTACAGCAATTCGAAATGAACTCAGAGAGAAGTTGCCTCATGCTCAAATGTCTGTTATAGAGCCTTTGGAGATGCATGATGCCGATGATAATACTTCTCTATCTACCGATATAGAAAACAGACAATGGGACGACGATGACGACGACGAAGATAACGATGAGACATCGAACCAGGGCAGTGGAGGAGTGGGTATTTCAATAAGGTATTTCTTATACTTATAATCCTCCAAATTTCTATTTTTCATCCCTTATTAAAGGGGTAGACTCGTTTTTTCAGGACTGTAAGGGTGCGGGATGCACCTTCTCATTTCTCGATAATGCATGCGATGGGGTTTTTCAGTAGTGAAAGGCACTAGATAATAGATCAGTCTTGGCCTCAAAAGTTCTATTTTTACATTTACGAGGCGTGATTTGCATTATTCGGTAGGATAAAGCAGCACATGTAACTATTCTCATAAAGCTGCGACTGCTACATGCTGCCGATATGAATATTTGTCTAAATATGAATATACCAATCCCTTCGAAGTCTTGTAGTTAGGAATGTCTTAATTTCTATCTAGATAAGCATTTGTGATGTACTATAATTCTAAAAACTGTGTAGATAATGATGATAATCTAAAAATATTTGATATTCAAAATGATTTCAGTATCGTGACTGTTCGATAAATATATAGTACTTAAATTTGTTACCGTAGTAGCAGCCCAAAGTACCTCATAGTCTTATACTAACAGTAAAATAGATGGAACTGTTATTCAGTTAGTATAGAATTCGAATTTTGTTTACTTGAATAATTTCAATATTATTTAACGCTATTCTAGTAACTATCGTGCCAAAGATAATTTATATTTTCATAAGAAAGAGAAAAGATACTATTTTACTATTAAAAATTATCATAAAATGCATGCTATATTCTTCCAAACATCAAAATAAATATTGTGTTAATGCAGTAACTACAATGTACAATGTAATTGTTCTTTTTTACATTCATATATAATTAGCAGTAGCATGTAGCTGTCGCAGCTTTATGCTCCCAAATAATGCAAAATACATTGCCGAATAATGCAAATAACGCCTTGTAAACGTAGAAATGACTTTTGAGAGCGACTGCAGCCTAGATTGATCTTTTACCTAGCGCTTTTGACTACTGAAAAACACCATCTTTGCAATATCGAGAAATGAGAAGGCGCATCCCGCATCCTTGCAATCCTAGAAACGAATCTACCCTCTTAACCTAATCATTTATTTATAAATCCACATTAAACAGCCATTTATATTACATACAGGTATAACATCTATGGTACTCCGCTTAGTCCGATACAAGAAGAACGAGAAAGTACTCTTACATCAGAGTCCTTAATGTCAAATTCGAGAGATACATCGATCACTTCGAGAGAATCAGCTGTATCGGACGATGTGTTGTTAGTTGATACTCGGACGAACAAAATGGTTTTATTGGAAGGTTTAGGAGAGAGATTACAGGACGATGAACGAGATACAACCAACGGAGATCTTTCCGAAGAAGAAAATTTAGATTATAATTGTTCGGTGGTACGTTCTCGCGATGAAAAGTCACATATCATGATTGGAAGTGGAGTAGCTCCTTTGCCAAGTCCTGAAGAAGAATGTAAATGGCAACAATTACCTCCGCCTTTCCCGCTTCCCTTGCCATTACCAGTAGAGGATGGCCTAATGTCAACAAGTTTTGGAACCGAACACGGATGGGGTAGTCAAGACGAAGATGAGGAAGAAGAAGACGAGGAGGAAGATGAAGAAGAAGAAGAAGAGGATGAAGATAATAGTTCTAGTTCCGGAGAATTTGTTTGGAAGGTACCTTAATGTTTATGATATTATATTGGGACCAATGGAAATCACCGACACAGCTTTCACCGATAACTTTGGCCGACAACGACTTTATTATTCGATATGAACATCGTTTGACAATAACATTAGCCGACCACGTCTAATACTTCTTATAGTGTAATAATTATATTTTTATACAAAAATAAAAGTGTTAGGTGTAGAATACAGTGGATATACAAAATATTCGTACACCTTTTAGAAACGAATAACTTTTTCAAAATTGGACTCAACAGCTTAAGCTTTTTTGAGACGTTGGAAGAATTAGTTTACTAGCTAATATGTAAATAATTTTGTTTTTAATTGTTATCGGTCGCAATTGCGGATGAAAAAGGAAAAATCACGATTTCTAAATTTTCTATCTGTGCCTGTAATGAAAACTTTAAACGTGTATTTCGTAAACCTAAGTCAGTTATATACATGTACAAAGTTTCATCGAAATCGATCAAGGTTATCATGAAATATAATATAATTCAAAAATTTTCGTCTTACAATGCTCATAGCTTTTTTATGAGTCAACCGATTTTAATGAAACTTTGTGTACATGTATATAACACTTAAATTTACAAAATACATGTTTTAAATTTTCATTACAGGTACAGATAGAAAATTTAAAAATCGTGGCCTTTACTCTTCCCTTCGCAATTGCTACCGATAACAATTAAAAAAAGAATTATTTACGTATTAGCTAGTAAACTAATTCTTCCAACGTCTCAAGAAAACTTGCTGCTGGGCCCAATTTTGAAAAAGTTATTCGTTTCTAAATGTGTATGAATACTTTGTACATCCGCTGTAGTTCGACGGTCAAAGTCGTCGGTTAAAGACGTTGTCGGCCAAAGTTATTGTCGGTTGAATCTGGAGTCGGTGAAATATTGTCGATGATTTCCATTGGACCCATTATATTAACCGTCACCTGTCCCTCATTTCACGAACGGAATCTGTCCCTCGGTGTCAAATTGACACAGTGGTAAAAGATCGATGAAGTAAGGTAAACAATTATTTTTCGATGTTTTTTAATTTCTCTCTCTCTCAATTGTTCAGTTAACACTTACATCTTAGGTTTTTCGGTTATGTGTTTCGCGTTAAAAAGATAAAAGTCACATAAAGTTTCGGGCAAAACCTACGAATAACGGAACAGTATAACCTATTGAAAACTGTGTCAAATGTACACGAGGAACGGATGAGGATTAAACATAAAGCGATCGACGATGGAGTGATAATTTAACAATGCTTTTTAGAGGTACAATGAACCGCACGTCGAACAAGTTCAAACTCGAAGTACATTGGCTAATACCAATGAAGGATCAGCAGCGGTTGCCGATATTGAAGATGAGATGGACGCGGAAGAAGAGGAAGAAGACGAAGAAGTAGAAGAAGAAGATGAGGAGGAAGAAGAATTTACACCATCAGCCTGGAACGCAACGTTAGCTCCGCATCGTTCCGCGTTAAGATCTCCAGACAAAACATTAAAATCTGGCGTAAGCTTTACAACAGCTATTATTGTCACTATCTTTTTTTAACGTAGCATAAAGATCTATAACTTTTTGTCCTCCATTTTGCGGCTAGGACGAATCGGTAGGTGTATCATTTATTTGTACATAGAGTAATTCATACAATTTTTAACCTTCTTCTGATGAATGTTTCTATTCCAGATTTAATTTGAGGTATTTAGCAAATGTACTTTTCACATATTAAATATATGTTAAATATAGATATAGCTTAACCATTTTTATCGGATCGACAATGTGCGATTTGTCCAGGATCAAAAGAAGAGTGTTTGGTTCAAGAAGCAACGTTATCACTGCGTATACGAATATCCGAAGGAAACATTAGCTACCGATACTCAAGGAGAAACGTCTACCACCTGGGAGCCTACTTCATATGCTGGTAGTGTGTCTACATTTTCATAATATTCGTATACATAATACATTTCGTAATATTTAAGTAATATTTCAGTAAGTATAATTTCTAGTAAGGAAATGATTTTACTTTTATCTTTTCTTTTAGATTGGGAGGAAATGATAGATGAACCACGATTAGATCTATATCCTCTGGATTATGATGACGGTAACCATACCGGTACGTTTGAATACATATTTTGCTTTCTTCTAAATAAAATGTCTCTCTCCGTTTCTCTCAAATTATGCTATATATAAGTACACAGGGTTCCTTAACTGAATCGAATGATCTAACTACCTACCTTATTTACCGTTATGTGGGGAAACTCTTAAAAACAAAGTTACTCGTTTCCAAGAAAATTTCAAGGCCAAGATGACTTTCGAAGGCCAATTGAACTTTCGAAGCTATATGAATGCTTCTAAACGGAACTCTGTATCTTTTCTTTGATATCCTTATAGAGCATAAAAACGACTCTTACGGCCTTAGTAATCCAAAAATATTAAATATCTAATTTTCATCCGCAAATATCTCGAGATTAAACTTTCAATATTTTCGGTGTAAGTTTTAGGTGCCTCACCCTGTATAAGTATGTAAATGTAAATCTGTTAAACAAATAGCTTTACTATTGCTGTCTGTAAATTCTGTCTGTTGTGAACTTGCTGTCTGTAAATTCACAATGTTATAATACATTCGTATAATACATACGAATCTTTATGCATTTATGGCTTCTAAATATTTTCAAAAAATGCTAAAATATAAAATTCCACAGAATTTAATATGATTTAGTTTATTTCAGATTTACAAAGGCCACTACCACCGAAAATGAGTTTTCATTTGTTCCCACTTTTTCCAAATTTGCCTACAAACATTAAAAATTGTCTAGTTATTCGTATAATACTTTGAAGTCTATTTCTGTTGCAGCGAGCGAGGAATTTTTTGTGAGCAGTTCAAATCGTCCATTTCAATTTCAAACAAGCGACAGTAAATACGTGAGTCAATTCTTCCCCGGTGCTGCTACATCGGTTAACGACGAACCGGACGAAGTAGACGGCGGTCACCAAGAAGCGCAGCAAGATAGAATAGAATTGTTAAACGATTATGCCCATGGGCAGCAACATCAGTTAGGGGAACTCAGACACACCAGAGATCGTTTGAAATTAAACTTGTCTACGAATGGCACACCCTCTCTTTTCGTTAAACAGATCAAACAGGACGACGTTGAACAATTGGAAGACAAACACAAGCTCATGGAATCAGCGGAAAGTATAAACTTTGTACAAGACCAATGCATCCTACCGAACTCTTTGAACCGTGATCTTTCGCCAACGGTGCCTCTCCGTGATATTCAACAAGAGAGAAGTGTTGATCCAGCTTCTTCGAAAAGTGCCCAATGTGATAGCCAGTGGAACGTTGAACCCACCGATAAGTGCAGTGTTTTAATCGACGACTAACGTATCGCAAAGCTAATTGTAAATTTTTAAAGGGAATACTTTAGTCGAAGTCCGTCCGAAACAATTTTGTTGCGAAATTACAATGATTTCCTAAACCGGCGATATCATTGTATGTAAATTGAATCTCGAATATTATAGATAAGGTTCTACGTGTACATAAGATGTAGCTAATTTTTATGTTACGGCTGAAATTTCATCGATTGTCTATAGTATTTCACATTTAAGTACGAGATCTTTCTTTGTTGTATAGAAAATGTATCGATATAAATAGAGCTTAAGATTAACGTAATTTTTTTATACAATTAGCTCATGCAAATACGAATCGCTACACTGGAGTAGCTGACAATCGATTTGTAAAGGCTACGTGAAAAGGTTAGGCTATCGGAAGGTTTCGTTTCGCGTGTAAATATTGATTAAAGATCGTTCAGTACGTAATTGTTACCCGAGGATTAGTGCCTGTGTAAGTTAATGTTATTATTTTAGTTGATGATGTACGACAATTATTCCCATTGATTTTTTGTTATTGTTATCTTTGGATATATGATATTTTTCATTCTATTGTATTATATTAAGGGAGTTCACGCGACTTGTACATTTCAAGTATTATGAAACTTTCTGTACAAGTATAGTAACTCTTCGTACAAGCCTACTTTTCGCTCGAGGCATAGTTCGGTATTAGGGAGTAAAATAACTCCGTGAACTGCGGTGATTTCATCTCCTACGATTATACTCTACCGCGACCCAAGAGTAGGTCTGTTTTCTTGATATGATATGTGTTACGGATATTTGCATATAAAGTTGCATAATTTCTCAATTTACGAGCTCCGATATTCGTTGTAAGATTAGTCCAGTAGAAAAAGAACGGCTCTCTACTCTAAAAGTATTATAATTTTCAACAAGAAACAATACATGAATCCAGTGTCGATTTTTAGATCAAAGTTACATTATTGAAGCATAAATACTTTTTTTATAAATATATATGTATATATATATATATATATATATATATACATATTATAAATATTATATATATATTGTATTGTATTGACTTTTACCGTAATTAGAACTGTGATTAATACAAATGCGTGCACTTTTACTTCGATCGATCTGATAAATCAAGTTAGCCGAACCAGATAAAAATAGCGCAAGAAAATGTTGTTAAACTCATGCTACGGTATTTTGTTATATGTTACTTTTCAAATGTTTTTAACTTTTTTACAACACTTTTTAAGCACCTAAAGTAGCCTTTCAAACCATTTTTAATGTTTAGATAATCTTTTACAAAAGCAATGAGAATACGATAAAATTTGAATGTACGGAAGTGCACGAGAAAAACAACTGTTTAATGTCAATATAGTATTAAATAATGAATTCGGCGAAGTGCGTATATTTATTGAAAATATGCTATAACGAAAATGACAAATACCAATGATACATTAATAATTATTAAGTGATCTACATAAGAAATACCTTGAAAAAAGCTCTCAATATTGCTATAATAAATAAAAATAAATCGTAGCATAAATGCAAAATAGAACAGAATACATAAGAATGCTCCCTCGAAACAACAAGTTAATATATTTGGCACCTGCACTATTATATTTCATTCATATTAATACGTGAAATTAAGAATTTACATTCTACAGTTACTGTTAATAGCACAACAATCTAATTTATGCGATTTCTACTAATAGGATTATTATTATTATGATTATTAATACTGCTAATTCTGTGCTCATTATAACATATAGAGTATTAATAGAGAACAATTAATATATTGTTATACAGAACAGAAACTTAGTTACTCGGAACATGCGTCTCAGTTATTATTTCCCACGCCATTAATTATTATTAGACTGAGGATGTTTAAATTATGCAATTTGCAATTTTTGTATACGAATTTTAAGAAACTCGAATCAAATAAAATCTTATTTTCCGTGGTAATAGCCCCTTTAGATTTGAAATGAATTAAAGTCGTACTAAATTCTGTCATATTTTATATTTTAGCATTCTCCGAAAATTTTCGAGAGCCATAATTCCATAAAGATCTGCAGTCTAATTATTATCCATTCCACGAGTCTTCGTGACCTGCATTTCAATCCTATAAAGTTATAAACTATAAATTGAATGCAGTCTTCCCAAGCGATTGAATACAATTTCAATTTTGTTTAACTTTCTTGACAAAGTTATACAATCGATAGAAAATTTGACAAAATGCCTTTATTATACAAGTAATAAGAAATATTTACATATTCTTTGTTTATAAAATATGTACATATTGTTCTTAGTTTCTTTATAACATTCACTAGCTACAAACTATCAAGTTTTAAATAAGAGTTGATTTTTTAAACATACCAAATTGTAATCAGAGAAACTAGCTTTTACAAAGCCAGAAAAGAACTAGACTGTACTATAAATATTTCAAACAGAACAATTGTTTTTGTAACACATTTATTTAAATAATACTATTTCATATTTTCCTGAAAAGTTTATATATGCCGCTGTCGATTACGCCACACAATAATAAGTCCTTGATGATCCGCAGATGCGAAAAGAGATTCGTCGTAATTAAAACATAACGCGAGAGTTGGAGCCGCATGACCCTCGAGTCGATTAATCTTTACTGCTTTGCCTTGTCTAGCTGAATCTAGCAGGTGGATCGTACCATCTTCGGAGCCAGTGGCTATTAAACACGACTCCATTTGAGGGCCGAAAGTAGATCTAACAAAATACTGTCTGTAAGAGAAGAACAAAATTATATTTCGTACATTACTTTCTGTAACTTCATTGTATTACTGTAATTATTGTATTCGAAGGATAAATTACTTGTGCTTTATTGGGTATTTAGTCCAAAGCGACAAAGACCCCTGATTATCGGTGATGTGATATAATAATATAGCGTTGCAAGCACTGCTCACTAAAAGCGCTGGCCACGGAGCATTTTTCGAGAACCATGAACGCCACGAGAGACTCGTTATCATTCCACCAATCTCTTGTACCCTACGTAACTTTGTCAATCGTCCGGTTCCCGGTTCTAATTGAAACGACATAATAACTCCTCTGTCATTTCCAGCCCATATCGCTAAACCACCGCTGCCCTCGCAAGTCAACGATAAAATCTAAATCAAATTTGAACACATTAAAATCATCCAACTCTATTTTTCTTTTATCGCTGAAGGTTAAAAGAAACTAACTTTCCCTCCAATTTTACAAGAACCGCCACGCGTATATATACCGGTAGATATATTTAAGATCTGTATATATCCCTGCGAATTGCCAGCTATAACTAAATTATTATTTATAGGTACGAATCCGCAACATAATACTTCTGCTCTCTGTTGATCCTTAACTTCTCTCAAGAAAGCTGGATTAGTTTCCGTAGCCACGTTCCATAGTCTTATCGTACAGTCCAAAGAAGATGAAACTATGAGATCGTTGCTAATACTCCAATCTAACGCGGTAACGCCTTTCTTATGGCCTTTCAAGAACGCTATTACTTTCGGTGGTGCGCTAATAGTCTCGCATATCGACAATAGTCCGTCCAACGATGCGCAGCATAATCTCGATTTGTCGTTGTTTGCAAACTTTAGCATCGTTACAGGCGCGTTGTGCTGATCGAAAACATGATGCACCCCGTCGAATGCAAAATTCTCAGCTATCGATTTTCTTTGAATGCTACATAATTTTGTTTTAGTCTCGGACTTCTCCTCTTCGGTGGCGTGACTTCCGAGACTATTTTGTTCCAAGCTTTCGCCGTATCGCAAAAATAACAATTTAGCTCTTAATTTTAAATACTTCTCGCAGACCTTTGGATCTTTACAAAATTTTTCCTTTAGCAACTGATTTCTACGACGAATGTATAGCATTCCTGTAATTATATTATTTTACAATTTCAATGTGATATTATATGTTTGAATGCAAGATACAATAATACAAACCTAAACAAGGCAGCTTATTCACACGTTGCGCATTGTATTTAGCATCGAGAGCAAATATTTGTTGGTGACACATAGTAACCATTTCATAGTATGTATTTTTAAATGAGTAACATTACAATACAACTCTGCTAGAGCTTTGTTAACCAAAACAATATTGTAGTACTTAACCTATCAACATCGACGATCTTATTTAGGATATCTGAACTGAACTGCTGTAAACAGTCACGAACACTGTCACTGCAGTGCTTCGATTCGGGGCACTATTTTTCGCGCATGCGCGGCCAAAACAGTAGCGTATCTATAATGAGGTAGCAGAGCAGCCAGAGCCCTGAGGCAGTTATATTGGCGGGAGTGTACCGGCATTATTGGCGGGACGAGTGATAGTCATAGATAATCATAGAAGAATAAGTTTGAATTATATTAAATTTCAATATTTCGTATGTATATTACTAATAAGTTTTTAAAATTCTGCAGGGTGCTGAAGGTACCCGATTTTGTACGCTACTGGGGCCGTCTGAGGCTAAAATCGCCGCGCATGCGCGAAAAATAGTGCCCCGAATCGAAGCACTGTGTCACTGTGACTGTCACTGTCACTGTCACCTGTCAGAAAGGAAGGAGTCCTCACTAGTGACGGGCACCATCGACTAAATTCAACTATCGACTAATTACTATCAGAGAGTAAATGAGAGAGCTCA
Source organism: Lasioglossum marginatum (assembly GCA_028455795.1). Classification (NCBI taxonomy): domain Eukaryota; kingdom Metazoa; phylum Arthropoda; class Insecta; order Hymenoptera; family Halictidae; genus Lasioglossum; species Lasioglossum marginatum. The sequence continues at coordinate 1,163,425 of CM052247.1, forward strand.
CGCCCGGGTTTTGGCCGTGCCACTTTTGGCTGCGCATCGACTCTCAGTCCGGACAAGAACCCACATCGACTCTCAGTCCGGACAAGAACCTACATCGACTCTCAGTCCGGACAAGAACCTACATCGATTCTTAGTCCGGACAAGAACCTACATCGACTCTCAGTCAGGACAAGAACCACCGACGAGATACTGTTAAAGACTGCCAGCGCCTGTGCACCGACGAGATACTGTTAAAGACTGCCAGCCCCTGTGTTATTCCGCGGGATGGTAAGTGGGCGAAATGGGCGGGGACATAACGGTCGAAATTACAGTAATCGCTCGTTCGTTGTCTAGAAGCCGTGTTTTTCAGTGACAACGAACCTGCCCCGACACTATTTTTGATTTATGACTGCGTCTAGAGTATCGCGCCGACCGCGCCGACCGCGCCGAGCGAGACTTCAATAGAGAGCCGAACATAGAGAAGGACAGAATGAAACACGGATCGGGTGGCCGAAGCGTGTCGTCGTCGCCGGCACAGTTTAAAGGCCCGCATGTTCTCACAATGTATGTACCTAATGCCAATTAAAAATGCTTTATTTTTCATAATTTTTTTATGGGACTTTTACTGGCTTGTTTCTGTCATTTTTCTGATTAGAACAAGACCAAACAAGATATAATTTGGCCCATATTTATTCTACATGTGAAGCATAATTTATAATTTATCATACATTTAACATATGCTATATATAGCATATGTTTAAATAAACAACTTAACATCTCGAAAATATGTTCTCAAACAATTAGACTTGAATTTTGCAAATTAACGGAGTTACAGCCCGTAGGAGCACAGCGCGATCTGCCCATATGCCGCATAACGATATGTACTTTTGATATGAATTTGGCCTCTTCGTACAAGAAGCCTCCCTTAAAGCAAGACGATGGCTAGTTTTGCATTTTTATTAATTCATTTTCGATTAATTAGACTTTAGTGAAACGGCTAATTAAATGACAAAGAAAAGCATTCGGTTACAAATGATCAACGAAATTTACGACATACGTGCCAGCGTAGTTATTCTTGAGAATGCTGTTTCCTGTCCGTGATATTAATTTAGGATTGCATAATGCAGTTGTTCTTTGAGAACTTCGTCAAATAGCATTCGCGAGCGTCATAAATCCCAGATTTCAAGTGCTCCAGGATATGACGTCTGAAAATCGGAAGGTCTATAAATCATCACGATACACACGACTGATGGAAATCTTACTGTATGGCAGTTTTTTGGGTAACAATTTTTGCACGATAAGTGGCACTCCCGTCCTTTGAAACAAAAGTTCACGAATTGTATGTAAAAAACAACAGAAATGAAGACAAAGAGAGAAACTTTCCCTCGCAACCCTGGCATCTCAAGTGCCCCTGATGGTCGAGCGACAGGAATCGACGACACTAACCAGATGCGGCGTCCTCGAGCCCAATCGCTGATAGCCCCGCGGATGGCTTGCATTGGTATTTTAAACAATACAGTTTTACTTTCTTTTTCACTCGCTATCCTCTTCTATGTCTTACAGTTACTCCATACCGTTTATGAAACCACAATACAGTTGAAATTATATCGTGTTTGGTGTCATTTTAATCAGAAAAATGCCAGAAATACCTTCATGAAGGTCCCATAAAAAAATAATGTAAATTAAGAAGTTTGAACATTCGATTCATTCGAGTCAATGATATCATTGAGCTTGAAGAGTTGAACACAGTCAATGAGCTCACACCGATATACCCGAGCCGACATCAATCGTCGCCGCCGTGCGGAGCCGCCGAGCGACGCGGCGTTGACAGGCAGTGGAATGGGTAGGCACTAGACAACGATCCTGGCCACCATGCCAGACAACGAACAAGCGATTACTGTACAATGATCTGAAAGACCACATCGCTAAACAGATACCGACGAGATACAGTTGGTGGTTCAGTGCTCTCTACCTAAATAGATTATTTGTTCGTGAACCACGTGAAACTGCGTCAGTGGCGTAGGTAAATATGTGGCGATTGTAGCCAACTTCAGACTACTCTCACTATTGTGAACTTTCTCACAAATGAGAAGTTGTCGTTTTTAAAAAGTTTTCTTTTTTTGTTTTAAAAACAAATTTTAAAAATGTTTAATCAATAATTAGTTTTCAAAGGAGAAGGATCAAATATTGAATTCAGAAATTGTAACTAATATTGTTATATATTCAAGGTTATTAAATTATTAATAAATTTAAATAATTAATTTCAACCTTTATATATTTATTGGAGGATACATTTGAAAATACCTAGAGATCCTCTAAAAATAGATTTAGTACCGCAGGTAATAATTAAATGTAGAATGCTGACAATGTCGCAGCCGCCGTCACGGCTGCGCTTATTCTCGATCTTTATTCGCTGCCGTCATTTAGAATAACGAATAACGAATAAAAGTCCCGGGATTTATTAAACAATCATTTCAACAATAAATTGTTATTGAAATACTAATTAAAATAATGAATATAGAAACACATTTCTATACATTATAAAAATTTATTTATTTAAACAATTATTTTAACAATACATTGGAATTGAAATAATAATTTCAATAATGAATATAGAAACAAACTATTAAAATGTATTTATTTAAATATTGTTTGAATTATAAATAACGATAAATAACGATTATTACAGAATATTTTTCGTTTACGAATCATTGTTTTATAAATATCGCAATAATTTTCAAATTAATTTTAAATTCCAATACCTTTCTAGAATATTACGTGGTAATTACTTTCATTTTTCCTACATCTATACATTGTCGATTATAAAACAATAATTACAATGGTGAACAATAAGAGAAATACGAAAACAATAAGAGTGCGTAATGAAATTATACAATAAAAAGTAATTTTTTTTCTAAGAATTACAGAATGGGTAATGTCAGCAGTCTACATTTATTTATTACCTGCGGTGCTAAATCTATTTACCTACGCCACTGACGCAGTTTTACGTGGTTCACGAACAAATGATCTATTTAGGTAGAGGGATCCAGGCTAAAAATGATGTAGGATCTTGTCCATGCTAAAGATGATGTAGGAGCTGATCCAGGCTAAGCACTAAAATAGGGGGCAGCACTATAATAGGCACGGCCAAAACCCGGGCGTGAGCACTCTCACTCTCAGTTACTCTCTGTTATAAACCCGGCTTTAGATATTCACCCGCTAAGGTCGCGCTGTGATTGGTCCATGTTTTTCGGTAATAATTCGAAAACAGAGGCGCGAATTGGCAAAGGAAAAAGGTCCTTCGAAGCACCTCAGGAATCTGTCCTTATTTTTTCAGACACTCTTTCCGATATATCCTGTATCAGCCCGTATGTATTGTCAAATATTGTAAAATTTCGTTATCCGATGTCTCTAGCTACATTATGTAGCCTACATATCCCATGACGAATATCCTGTTACGGAATGTATATAAATATGTACGTACTGAAAAAACATTTTGTGTACAGTTCAATCGAGTCATTTGAATTTGAACGTTAGCAAATGTGTATACCAAAATCATTTTCCAGTTCCAGTTTTTGACTTTCTCGTCACTTAATAAGGCATTTAAGCGACAACATGTCACGTTATGTAAAAAATTCAGATAGAGAATCAGATGCGAAAGCAGGTTTGTACTTCCTCGTTTTTCCACTTGCATACATATGCGCACGCGGTTTGTGTGGTTACCGGCTATTATATACATACAGTTGTCGTTTCGACATCGAATATACTGTAACATTTGATCGGATCGTGTGATCTGTGCACATGGATTTGCTTTTTAAATCTGTGTGACGTACGTCTTACGAAATTTGAGGCGATTTTCGTTTTCATTAATTCTACGTTTTTTACAATTTTAGGCTACAGAACTTGTGGTATCGTCAGCACAGAAACAGTTGATTTCCCATTACGTCGCAGTTCTCGAGTCAAATCTGCTGGTAAAAAAAATAAATCTTCTCCTGAATCGTCCTTAAGCAACATTAGTGATGCTAGTTATACACCGATAGCCAGAAATAAACGACGTCGAGTAGATTCTCTGAACAATTCTACCGTGACTGAAAGGAGTAGAACTGTACATCTCAGAAGAAATCGTAGAAACGTTTCTGGGAACGATCAAGTCAACAAATCTGATGACCAAACTAGGTATACACTACGGTTTACAACAGGCACGGGCAACTAATTGCTCACGAGCACTGGATTGTCAAGCTGTTACTTCTACTAAACGTTACTGCGTTATGCCGTATCGCTTCAGCTGCATAGGAAAAATATATCGTCTTACGCTATTGTCCAAATGATACTATTAAATTCTAAGTAGTACTATTATAAGTAGGCGTATTACCTTACGCGGCTCGAGTAAATCAGCACAGTTGCGGAGACAATGTTCTGGAGCTTATCCTTGTGAGCTATCAGTTGCCCAAAGATAGTTTATATCTTATAATTGTAGTTACTATTTAAATTCCCAATACTTAGCAAGATTAAACATGCGTTAACAGACCCTTGTGTGTCCAACTAGATACTTCCCCTTGGGGGAATGATACCCTGTGAAATAACTAGAAAACAACTAGAATCTAACTAGATTTTGGGTCGAAACATGGGTTTGCGGGATGTCGTTATTTGTCCTTATACGAGCATATTTTGAGCTGCACAAAGGCTCATTTGATAGAGGAAGGTTAGGCGCAGTGCGCTCTGTCCCATCATGTAAGTCAAGAAAGTCTTTTAGAGACAGATTTTAGCCGACGACAGTAATAACCAACATAATACTGTCGTCGACTAAAGTCGTTGCCGGTCGAAATCGTTGCCGGACAAATTCGTGGTCGGCCAAATTCGTTGTCGGTTAAAATCGTTGTCGATTAAAGTCGTTTTCGGTTAAAGGCGTTGTCGGCCAAAGTTATTGTCAAATTTGGAGTCGGTGAAATGTCGTCGGTGAAAACCATGTCAGGGAAATTTGTGTCGATGATTTCCATGGGATCCCAATAAGTTTCCCTGTTCACTTCTACGTTACAACTAAACTGATTCGTGAACACGAGTTACAAAATTACTCTACAGTAATATTACCCAAACGGAATCTGGCCGCGGCAGTCGGGTAGCACACACAAGTGATTTCTGAGAAACGGTTCTGTTGTGGATTTTAACCGCTTACTTACTCTATAATGTGTAAGCATAGTTATGAATGTTTAGATGTATCCATAGCTTATTTCGGTGAAAGGTAGTGCTGAAGTTTCATTCCGCTAATAACGGCAGAAATATTTATTTCAAGTAACTATTTTAAGTTCGTGTTGAGAAACACATAATTGAAATACATATTTCATATACTTGGCAGATTAAATAAATATTTCAAATAGTATTCCCACTATTCCACAACTAATACAAAAATAAATAGATATTTCAAATTATTCGAAATAGCATAGTTTTGGAAATAATCTCTGAAAATATTTTTATTTTTTATTTCAAATACTATTTTACCCAGCTCTGGACACATCATATACTAACTAAGCCATATACTAACTTATCTCCTGCCGGTGGCATGCTACACACAAGATAAGTTAATAACGAACAATTAGAACTTATCCCAACTTATATTAATACGTAAAATGTATTTCAATAATCTTTATTTTTGCAAATTTAACTTTTTATTATATTTTAACAGTGATAATGCTCTCAAAATGTTGTAGTTCCATCATGTTTTGTGTATTTATTTTTAGCGGACGACTTACAAGAGCTGGATCTGAATCTAAGTCGCCACAGATTGTAACAAGACCTGTACGTAGAACAAGAGCTAGTTCTATGGAACCTGAAGCTGTCAAAAAGAAAAATGTTGTAGAAACAACTAATAGTGGATTAGCGTATAAATCTGTTACCATGAGGAAACAAAGATCTAAGATCTTAAAAACAATCGTTATTGAAGAAGATGAAGAGAAGATGTTTCCTTTCGTAGCATTGGATCGTATGTTGCCTAATCTCAAAGGAATTAATGAAACATGTATGCAGTTGTTCAAAAATTTTAATGTCTGGAATAACAACATTCCTCCTAATAGTACATATATATCATATTAAATGTATCACATTAAATTTCAGACTCAGGAAACTCTACTACGGAAACACTAAATAAATCAATATCCATTTCCAAGGAGACACTTAATTCAAGTTCTGAAAATACATCCAAAGAAGAGCCGGAAGCTGACGGAAATGGTAATGTTAATTCATTCAACTATTACTTTCTTATTAATTGCTTTTATCGTTTCTATAATGTTATTGAATGTACAAAAATTCTTTTAGTTTTCCTTTTTAAATATGGTCTTTGTCGAAACTGAAAATTGATATTTTTAAGATCTGCTAATTTCTACAATAAATACTTTGTTCGATTGTAGTAAATGATATAATGTTGAAAAATGTTAATATGAAAACTGAGTTGCAATTTATTTATATTCACAATTATTACAGCCAAAAACGAACACGCTACTCCCGTAGAGCGTCCTTCTGCTGAGACAGTTCAGGAGAACGAAATGGGTATGTCGATTAATCAAAACACATTGACAGACATTAGCAAAAAAAGTAGGAGTGATTCTACGCATACTATAACCCAAATGAAGACATCCACACCAGATGTACCAAAAACACAATCTTCAATTTCCACTAAAGTCACATCTAGGAAATTACTACAGAAAAATGAAAGTTCAACAAAAGAAGAAGATGGGCATCTCAATAATAAGGAAAATCGGGCATCCAATATCATTGAAGATCCTAAAAGCAACGATCTCACAGTTTCTAATATATTATCGCAAAGTCCACAACCGCTTATTATTCTTAGTGCTGTTAGCGACGTATGTACAGAAAGATCAGTTAAAGAAGATGATGAAGATATGGACAGCTCAGATAATATAGAAGTATGTGAAGATTTAAGTTCAGATGAAAATATAAATGACACACATACCGACAAGAGTAACGTAACAAGACATAACAAGGAAAAACAAATACAGCTTATTACTTTAGGAGATGAAACAATTACTATAGATGAAAATGATGAAATGCTTTTCATCTTAGAAGCAGAAGAAACTGTGAACGTAGATAAAGAAGACCCGAAAGAAGTTTGTTTAACTCAGATCGCGACTGCAGATGCTAAATGTGAAGGAATTAATCAAGCTGGAGTGTCCAAGAAGCCCGGAAACCTAAATGAATCCTTCGATGAAACTACTACAACAAATTTACAAGAGACAGAGATGTCTACGGATGACACTAGTATAAATGATTTACAAGAGACTGAAGCGGCTGCTAAAGTTCCTAGTCATGAAAGTATAATGAAGGAGCCTTTTGATGTTCATACAAAGTCAAATAATTTTGAACTTGCTAATGAAAATGAAAATAATATAACTAATGTGATTGAAAACAGTCATTCTCCCAATGTCGCGCAGTCCTTGGTAGGACCTATCAACAAACCATCAGAAAAAGTAGACGTAACTCAGAATACTTCTACAGTAGATAACTGTTTGCCATCGGAAGAAAAATCTATAATTGGTGTGAATTCACAGAATGACATAGAGAAGAATGAAATTCCTGAAACTGTTCGAAAGCAGAAAGAAAAAATGCAAGTCGACGATGATCTTTCCGATGCACATACAGATACAGATTTACTTCAAGATATTCCAGCTGACGAGTGGGAAGAAAGAAATTCTGATAAGGATTTTGTGCACTCCATGTCAACAGAGAAGTTGGAGTACGAGAGTGAGAATGAATGCGATGATTTTGTTTTGGTTGACAAAGAAATATCTCCAATAGCGGAGAATATTGAAAAAGAAAAGGAATCATCCGATTGTGATTCAGATGATACAGTTATCCTAAAAGCGCAGAGAAATTCATTGATAGAAAAAACAGTAGAACGGATGGATATGTCAGAATCTCAATGCGAAACGAATGAAAGTAAATCTGCGATGGTAAAAGACGCGCAACAATCTATGCAACAGGAAGAAATTATCGCGGCAGAAGCTAACTCCGAAAATGAAGAAGAACATGTGGAAAATCAGACAGAAGAAGTACAAAATGCAGAAAATGTATCTACGAGAACGTCCACAACAAACGAAGTTTCTAAACAATCTCCACTTGAGAGTGATGATTGTATCGAAAAGTCAGCAGATACAAATTCGACAAATGAAATTTATCAAACTTTAGATACTGAATCACCTTTAAATAAGAGAAAAAGTCAAAGTAGACTATCCGAAGACGGGTCGAATGGGCGAAAATCTGTTTGCAAATCAGTAGAAAAGTCAGATAGCGAAGTAGAGGAACCCAGCGAGGTTGACGCTGTAGATGAAAAGGATTCATTGAGTAAGTCACCTATTGGCTCGCCATCAGATGTCAGTGATTCGAACAAAACGGATGAAAGTATGGATTCGGACATTGAGAGAGAATATAATCTTAACGGTGTGGAAGTATGTAAGTTTTCCGATGATGATGTACCAGGGGACGAATGTAGAGCATCGGAAACTGGATCATCGGATCCGGATGATAACGGATCAGATCTGGCAGATTTTGTAGTTAACGATGATGATGAGATTTCTGAAGAAGTCGAGTCAAGCGAACTTGATGGGGAATCATCCACTGGCCAACGCGGGAAAATGCAAATGCAAGATGAAAGCGATGAGAAAAGAATGAAGAATGGAGAAAAGAACGGAATCGATAGGGGTATCTCTGGAAAAGAAAAAAGTAAATCTAAAAAGTCTGAGAAATTAGGTTTGGATAAAATTACCGAAAGCGATGAGAAAATTACGAACTCTGAAATTGAAACAATTGACAAGAAAAAGAAGAGGGAAAAGATGAAAAGATGTGTTGAAGAAGAACAAATTGATGAGAAAGAACTCCGTATATACGAAGAAGAAATCGCGGAAAAAGTAACTAAAAAAGGACAACGGAGGAGAGGCGCAGAAGAATACGTTGAGGGAATCGAAAATGAATATATAGATACTCCTAAAAAGAAACAAAGCAAATTAAGAAAAACAACAAAATTAGATTTATCCGGAACGTCGGAAAGTGGTAAGAATGTTAAGAGGAAATCTGAGATCGAAACAGGTAATAGGATTAGAAAGATTACAGCAGAGGATAATGGTAGTAGAATGCGAAAAGAAAACGCTGTACCAACTTCGAAAAAGTATGAAACTCCGACAGTTAAATCTAGTAAAATGGAAGTCTCGAGAAAAAGAATAAGAAATCATTTGGAAGACGTTTCTAGTAGTTCCTCAGAATTTACCGTGTGTAAATCGAAAAAGAGAAAACTAAATCCTGAAGATCTGACATCACGTTCAATTCGTGGTTCAGTTTTAGAAAGGAGCGACGTAAATGTTATGCAAGATCTCTGTTTGTTAAGTTTATACGGAAGTACAACTAATTTTTATGTTACGAATATTCAGAAATTGAAGAAAAAGAAAAATGCTTCGGAAATACAATTATATAGACAGAGAATGTTGAACAGAAGGGCGCGTCTTTTAAATTATACAATGTTTTTGGGAAAACAATAAGATTTGTGTACACACAAATTTATGGATCATCGTCTACTTTTTTAATATGTTGCCCGGTCATTTTGCCAAGTTACTAGTTATACATTTTTATTACTATTTATTATTGTTGCGTATTCGCCGTTTGTTGTGCGATTGCTACTGAATGATTTGGTTTTCTATCGTGTTATAAGCATATATTGCAAAATCAATGCAGAATTTTCTAGCTCTCAAAGCTGGAGTTAGTTCCTGGCGAGCATTCGAGAAGAAATAAGACCAGTCTTTAGCACCGTAGTTTCATTTTCCAATAATAAAATTGGTAAATATTACGTTTAGAAGAGGCAGCTCGGATATGATCTTGAACTTTTTCCTATACATGTGTCGGTCTCTCGGTCTTAATTTCCGAGATATTCGTAAAAAACTTAAATCTCGAATCAATTAGGTATTGAATACATTCTGTTCATTATTTCAAAAAATGCATCAAATTAAATGTTATTTTTGTTGAACTTGTGGAAAAGCTACATAGGATCCATGGAGACATCGTGGAAAATGCATCCATGGAAAATGCGGAACATCGCAAATGTAGTCCTCTCCGTCGGCACCAGCTTAACCAGCAACCAGCTTGGACTATACCTTCGCTTCGAGATTCTGTATATTTAAATTACCATTCAGCTTGTAGAGAATAAAGTGTACTTGTAACTTACATCCAACGAAAGTTTTTTGCATCTTATTATCTCGGAAACTAAATCCGATCGACAGGTAGATGTATAGGGAAAAGTTGTTCAGAATGAACAACTGTATCAACAACTCTATGAAGAATATTTCAAGGTCATTGGTCCTGGGCCCCGCTTTGTCAACAAATAAAATAGCCAATTATGTAAAATAACTGCTACATTATGCAAACTTGTTTTGTTCATAAGTTTTTGATAAAAAACAATCGACGGCTGATAGTTCTTGGGGGTTATTCAGAAAGGTGACCTAGACGACATATATCAAAGTCAAGATCATCCGAGCCGCCTCCCCTAAACGTAACATTTACCATAAAAATTAATCACCGAATAATATTAATCGTGCCTGCTACTCGAAAATGTGCTGTCAATTAAGCTTTTATAAACATAACACGTTAAGGATAGTTGTTAATTTTAACTGTATCAAAAGTTTTAGAACAATATATGTATATTTATTTCGTTTTATAAAAGAGAAAGTCGATGCTTCTTGCGAAAAGTATATTAAAATAATTAAAATTAATGTAAATAGATTATTTTTTATAATAAAATTTGTATATACAGTTTTTAAGATTTTTTTTTACATTCAAAGTGCACAAATTTGTTTCTATGAAATGATATATTTTCTCTTTTGATGCGTATCATTTTGCAATTTACACTGCATTATTAAAATTATGGTACTTGAAACATTTTTTGTACAATGGAATATAATACGTTCAAAGTATTGCAATACAAATGCGTTTGCTATGTTGTGCTCTTCTGTAAATGTGTTGCGAGCTGCGATCTCATTTATGTCACACCTCATATATGTGCACTAACGAGCATAACTGATTCAACACACTTTAAATCAGAATAACTTTTTTATGAATGGACCAAACGACTTCAATTTCTCTGTAAGGCTAGAAGAATTAATTTAGTAAATTGGGCAAATAGTAAAAATTGATTTTTACTACTTTTTTTAGCTGGGCCAATAACGAAAATTTAACAGATGTGTTTGGTGAACTCGTATAAATTATATACGCTCTGAAAATTTCATTGAAATTGGTTAATTGGTTTACGAGCTATAAACGCTCTAAACGTGGTAAAAATCGCAATTTTTCAAGATTTTCGGCCTTTTCACCACCCTTCTTGATCGCTTATAGCTCGTAAACCAATTAACCAATTTCAATGAAATTTTTAGAGCGTATATAATTTATACGAGTTGACCAAACACATCTTTTGAATTTTCGTTATTGGCCCAGCTAAAAAAGTAGTAAGAATCAGTTTTTACTATTTTTCTCGCAATTCCGACTAAATGTATTTTTTCAAATTATTTTTTATACGTCATTTGCTAAACTAATTCTTCTAGCCTTACAGAGAAATTGAAGTCGTTTGGTCCATTCACAATAAAGTTATTCTGACTTAAAGTGTGTGGAGTCAGTTATGCTCGTTAGTGTATATTATAAAAGATTCTAATTCTAATTGATCATTGTATTGAATATCATAGAAAAAAGTATATTTAACATTATATGGTATTATATGAAATTGTTGTTATATGAAATACATTTCTCTGCTAATCTAATCATTTTTTCTGAAACCTTTTATTCGTCAACCTGCGATAAAGTTATGATGAAGGGACAAAAGAAATCAATACATGTTGCACGAAAAAATAGGAGTTGCAACGTATCTGAAAATGATACCTAATATGTGGCTTAGTATCCGAAATGTGTCAGATTTTTTTCAGAATTTTTAATTGTCAATAAATAGGGAAAATGGGCCAAAAACTGGTTTTTCGATTTTTCTCAATAACTACCCTTACAGATGAGATATGGGGCTGAAACTTGGCAGAGAGGGGTATTTTTGGATAGGCTATCGAATGGTCCAAGCTCGATTAAAATCCCGCCGGGGGCGAATTTCAGGCTATAGCCTTTATGAATGTGAAGCGAGGTGAATAATGTGTAAGGATTTGTAACCCTTAGGGGAATCAAAAATAAATATATACTATACTACATTTATATGTAAAATATTAGTGATATTGGTAAACGAAGGATGACAATATAAAGATATTTTCTGTATACAAGTCCACGAGCGGCAGTGTACGTATGCATTTGTATTAGGACAGGGGAATAATAAAAACACAGATCATATATTTTGCTTGTTTTATTATTTCCAAATCTTGCTTAGAACCTGAAGAAATTCTTTCACAATCTAATAATTAATTAATGATAATTAAGTTTAACATTAACGCCTGACAACGACGAAGTAAAGATTATAGATATATACATGTATATTGATCCATATACATATATATATTTATATTTATGATTATGTATGTATATAAGCTAATCCTTGCCCAGACACACATTGTTGATATGCAGTGTTTCGCTTTCATCATTCAAATTTATTCTTCTCCTACAGGCATATAAATAAAATCTTATTGCTTAATATTTTTTTTAAATATATATATATATTTATACATACACACACAGACACACGCCAACATATATATATATATATATACAAAGGCATATATAATATATATTATAGTATATATACTGTATACATATAGATATACACATATATATATATATATATATTCGTGTATGTATGTATATATATATATATTTTTTGTTTTTTTATGTATCATTACCGTTACATATGATGATATGTTTTTGTAGTCCCAATGATTAATATGCACGCATTTGTGCAAATGCCTCGGCGTGAGACACGTATGGACGGATTGATCCAGATACGCATAGCGGACGTTCCGAATGATCGAGCCAGTTCCGTATCATAGGTTTCAATCTTTTTCGTTTATTTACATGGTTAACATTGATGCCACTACTCGGGCAACGTGCAATTTCGAATTCTCTCGTTACGCGTAGCGTTGACAGCTTTTCTTCGGATCTCGCGAACCATGCTTGTTCTTGCGTGTTTCCAGGGAAAAATAATCGGCTGGCCTCGCGATCGACTTTCGGAATGTCCTCGCGTATCTGGCAGTAATCTGACGAGGCCTAAGATTGTCGTTCGAGCCTCGCCCGTGAAAACGCACATGTCGCAAGTAAAATTAAGAAGAGAGACTCGCGGCCATTCTCACGGCTGTTTCATCGCTGTTTCGCGATGTGAGGCATATCGCTCATAAGCCTCGTCGACATACTGATATATATATATATATAATATATATATAATATATATGATATACGCGATATATATAGTATATAATATATATAATACATATACATATATATATATATAATATATTAATTATTATTATTTGCTCACTAAACATCAGATTCTTATTTCTGTAATAATTCATATCGCTACGGTAAAGTTATTATTTTTTTTTAGATATCACAATAACCTTACACAGAAAGCTGCAGCTAATTTCTTATTACATTAATATTAATATTAGTATTATTATTAAATATTATTAATCGTTATTATTAATTATTATTATTGTTGTTTTTATCATCTACCTCGTAAATACGTTCGGGACATTATTTTTTTCTCTTTCTTTCTCTCGCTCTCTTTCTCTCTCGGTTTTTCTCCCTCCCTTTCTCACATTCTCTCTCTCGCTCTCTCTCTTTCTCCTCTTTCTCTCAATTTATCTAGTAACGAAAACACCAAAGTAACTGTTTACGCGTGATTCTTTTCTTTAGAGTAATTGCTTTTATACGTGACTCGTGCGCACGCGCGTAATTTTACATTATCCGTTGGTAGAGGATGGAACGTTTACTCGCGTGATTAAATAACGATCGGCAAAAAGAAGTCAGCCGGAGTTTCTCCTGCTTGCTTATGCTATTTCCGAATAATCGTTTATCGCGTCCCCGTTTTGTCGTCAAACGTTGTTACGCTTGTAATTGTCCCCCCTGTCGCTTCCTCGTTTCCGGTCGGGAGACTTCTCCCGACACCGAGCATCTCTTCACGCATTGCATCAATCGAGAGTAAAATGAACGTTCGTCCACAACTCGAGCGAGTCGCGGGAAAGCTGCATTCCAAACTATAGTCGATTACCAGAAGAGCAACTAAAATTCTCGGCATTTTATAGACGGGATTTTCTTAGTCGAAAGTAACGAATTCCTGGAAAATGATGACGTTCGTGTTTGCGTATAAGAACACACAACACATACAGGAGATAAATATCAGCCCTTTGCACTCGGTTGTCCCCTCTGAGGCACCACTAAAAATTATTTAAAATATTGTTTACATTATTAAATATGTCGGTATCTAATCGATTACTAAACTTTTAGGTATTGTATGGGGTGTTATACCAATATTTCATATCCATAAAATTTCAAAAATCATAGTTTAATAAGTAAATTCATAGTAGAAATGTTTAATTTTCCAGTTGAAATAGTTCCGAGTGCGAAGGGTTAGATTTTGCATTTTAGCGCAAGGTAGTGTCGAAGGTGGTTTCCCAAATTTCGAAATGAATTCTTCAGTGATAAATTGACCCTTTGCACTCGGACGTCTTGAAGACGTCTATTTCGAGACGTCGTCTAAAAAGACGCCTAAAAAACGTCTGAAGACGTCTCTAAGACGTATCGTTTTGTAACGCAAGACATTCAGGAGACTTTCGGGAGCCGTTCAGACCTCCGAATGTCTTTGAGATGTCTCGATGCTATCTGGGAGAATATTTTCATTCTATACGATTTTTTTCAATTTACTCAAATGTTTAGTAATTTATTTGATATGAAATCATGTAATAACATAACAATTATTTTACGTTACTGATACAGTAATCGCTCGTTCGTTGTCTGGCACAGTGACCAGGATTCGTTGTCCAGTGTCTACCCATTCCACTGCCTGTCAACGCCGCGTCGCTACGCAGGGCGGCGACGATTGATGTCGGCTCGGGTATATCGGTGTGAGCACCACTACATTGACTCGAATGAATCGAATGTTCAAACTTCTTAATTTACATTATTTTTTTATGGACCTTCATGAACGTATTTCTGGCATTTTTCTGATTAAAATGACACCAAACACGATATAATTTCAATTGTACATAGTGTCTGTAAAAATGAAACACGCGGGACTCAGATCTGTCCGGCGATGGCGATACGCTTCGGCCACCCGATCCGTGTTTTATTCTGTCCTTCTCTATGTTCGGCTCTCTATTGGAGTCTCGGCGCGGTCGGCGCGATGCTCTAGACGCAGTCATAAATCAAAAATAGCGTCCCGGCAGGGTCGTTGTCACTGAAAAACACGGCTTCTGGACAACGAACGAGCGATTACTGTATTTAGCGGCACTTCAGAGTCGCCACTCGAGTGCTAAGGGTTAACCCTTAACACTCGAGTGGTGGTTCTGAGTCACCACTAAAAATTGCTGTACTATAATTCAAAATATTGTTTACGTTATCAAATATGTTGAGATCAAACCAATTACTAAACATTTAAATATTTTAGGAGGTATTATATTAATTTCATATCCACACAAAATGAAAAAAATCGTATAGAATGGAATTATTCTAGCTAGGAAGAAATATTTAATTTTCCAAATAAAATAGCTCCGAGTGCAAAGGGTTAATAGCCAAGGATTGAAAGTTCTATGCCTTGTCGAACGAGGCGAGGCGGCAAACGTAAACATTCTATTAGGTCGTTGCATATGAAATGTCTAAACTATTTCTTATTGATCAAAGGATCACATTGACATTGAATTGACAATGTTTCTTGACATTGAATTGTCATCTCTATTTTGTAGTTCCTTTTACTATCAACAAATAGTGCGTTGATTGGTAGACTGCGGATCTTTATGCGAAATAAAAATTGCTTGTACCGATTGCAAGTGACTGGAGCCGCATAAATAGTTTACTCTTAGTTTAATAATTTTAACAAACTGAGAAAAATACATAGATTAGCACTCTTACATCATTGTAACCTTTCTACTGTTTTAAATTTGCACCCACTCATTTCTTGCCCTAAGTGCATAAAATACGCAGTCTATTAATTAATCACCACATTTTCACAAAATATCACATAATGCTCAGGACCACCTTAACCGCAGGGCTAAATGGGCTAAGCCCCGGGGCGCAAGCCTTTTGGGGTCGGCAATTTTTATTGGTATTATATATTTTTGTCATTATTAGTTATTTAGTTATTAGTTATTTTTATGACAAAAGTAACCAAATAACCTGCTATAAATGAAATAGAAAATATTATATGTACGCACATTTCAAAATCTCGCTCAATATTGAAACTGCTGTAACTTTGCTAAAATTTATCCAAATTTCATGAAAAGACAACCATTTTAAAGCTTGGGGGCGGCAATTTTTATTGGTATTATATCTTTTTGTCATTATTAGTTATTTAGTTATTAGTTATTTTTATTCAAAATCTTTTCACGACAAAAGTAACCAAATAACCTGTTATAAATGAAATAAACAAATTCAAAATCTCGCTCAATATTGAAACTGCTGTAACTTTGCTAAAATTTATCCAAATTCCATGAAAAAACAACCATTTTAAAGCTTGGGGGCGGCAATTTTTATTGGTATTATATATTTTTGTCATTATTAGTTATTTTTATTCAAAATCTTTTCACGACAAAAATAATCAAATAACCTGTTATAAATGAAATAGAAAATATTATATGTACGCATATTTCAAAATCTCGCTCAATATTGGGATTGCTGTAACTTTGCTAAAATTTATCCAAATTCCATGAAAAAACAACCATTTTAAAGCTTGGAGGCGGCAATTTTTATTGGTATTATCTTTTTGTCATTATTAGTTATTTAGTCATTAGTTATTTTTATTCAAAATCTTTTCACGACAAAAGTAACCAAATAACCTGTTATAAATGAAATAATCAAATTCAAAATCTCGCTCAATATTGAAACTGCTGTAACTTTGCTAAAATTTATCCAAATTCCATGAAAAAATAACCATTTTAAAGCTTGGGGGCGGCAATTTTTATTGGTATTATCTTTTTGTTATTATTAGTTATTTAGTCATTAGTTATTTTTATTCAAAATCTTTTCACGACAAAAGTAACCAAATAATCTGTTATAAATGAAATAGAAAATATTATATGTACGCACATTTCAAAATCTCGCTCAATATTGAAACTGCTGTAACTCTGCTAAAATTTATCCAAATTTCATGAAAAAACAACCATTTTAAAGCTTGGGGGCGGCAATTTTTATTGGTATTATATATTTTTGTCATTATTAGTTATTTTTATTCAAAATCTTTTCACGACAAAAATAATCAAATAACCTGTTATAAATGAAATAGAAAATATTATATGTACGCATATTTCAAAATCTCGCTCAATATTGGGATTGCTGTAACTTTGCTAAAATTTATCCAAATTCCATGAAAAAACAACCATTTTAAAGCTTGGAGGCGGCAATTTTTATTGGTATTATCTTTTTGTCATTATTAGTTATTTAGTCATTAGTTATTTTTATTCAAAATCTTTTCACGACAAAAGTAACCAAATAACCTGTTATAAATGAAATAATCAAATTCAAAATCTCGCTCAATATTGAAACTGCTGTAACTTTGCTAAAATTTATCCAAATTCCATGAAAAAATAACCATTTTAAAGCTTGGGGGCGGCAATTTTTATTGGTATTATCTTTTTGTTATTATTAGTTATTTAGTCATTAGTTATTTTTATTCAAAATCTTTTCACGACAAAAGTAACCAAATAACCTGTTATAAATGAAATAGAAAATATTATATGTACGCATATTTCAAAATCTCGCTCAATATTGAAACTGCTGTAACTTTGCTAAAATTTATCCAAATTTCATGAAAAAACAACCATTTTAAAGCTTGGGGGCGGCAATTTTTATTGGTATTATATATTTTTGTCATTATTAGTTATTTTTATTCAAAATCTTTTCACGACAAAAGTAACCAAATAACCTGTTATAAATGAAATAGAAAATATTATATGTACGCATATTTCAAAATCTCGCTCAATATTGAAACTGCTGTAACTTTGCTAAAATTTATCCAAATTCCATGAAAAAACAACCATTTTAAAGCTTGAGATTTCTACCTTTTGTACTGTATACCGTTTTTACTGAAACGGATGTTTCGAGTGCAAAATCTGTCCATACAGAGGAGCGTAGAGGACAATCTTATGATAGTGCCTCTAATATGTCGGGTATATACAGCGGCCTTCAAGCACGCATTAAATCTAAAAACAATCTTGCCATTTATGTGCCCTGTGCAGCACATTCTTTAAATTTAATTGGAGAATCGGCGGCGGAATGCTGCATGCAAGCAACTAAATTATTTTTATGTATACAAAATCTATACATTTTCTTTGCCGCGTCAACATCAAGATGGAGAATTTTGAAAGATACGCTAGCAGCAAAAAGCAAAGTTCCTAAAGAGTTGGTCAGCAAGAGCTGATTCAGTGAAGGCAGTGGTTTCCGGTTATGAAAATTTTAGAGATGCTTTGTATAAAATTTACGAAGATAATTTTCAAAAACCTGCAACAAAAGTTGAAGCTAAGGGGTTGTTAAATGAGTTCAACTCACTGGAAACTGCTATTATTAAACTGCTATTAGCTTTTTCGAGCGAAATATTAAACGTCATAGATAAAACTAATATATCACTTCAAAAAGTTGATACAACAATTGAAAGCATTATTGGATCATACGCTTCTCTAGAAAAATTTGTACAGTCGAAACGAAATATAGAATCATTTAACTTTTACAAATCTGAAGGTATAAAATTGTCCGGATGAGTAGAAACGAATACGCAAAAGAAGAAAACAGTACGAAAATACGTCGGAAGAAGCTGAATTTGACGCCAATAACGAATTCCGCATAAATACATATTATGCTATTATTGATAAACTTCTAGCGGAAGTACAAAAGAGAAAGTGTGCCTATGACGACATTTACACAAAATTTGGATTTCTGGTCAATTTAAAAAATTCAAGTGAAGACACAATTAGAAAGAATGCTGCAAAGTTGTGCGAAACGTATATGGACGATTTAGAAAGTAATTTTATTGAAGAATGCCTTCATTTTAAACGCGTACATTTATTGGAAAATAAAGAAAACATATCTACTGCAGAATTTAGTTTAAGAACTAATAATTGACTCGAAAAAATTGAGTCTACATTTCCTAACGTGGCCACAGCACTGTGCATTTTTTTTTAAGTATTGCCACTACAAATTGCAGTGGCGAAAGATCTTTTTCAGCACTGAAAAGACGTAATAAAAAGATTATTTACGGTCTTCTTTGGGACAGAGCAAATTAAATGATTCGAGTATTTTATCCGTAGAGAGTGACTTATTTAATAACTTAAATATGTGTGATATTATCAATCAATTTGCAGAAGAAAAAGCTAGGAAAATAAATATATAAGTTACTTTTGTTTTTGTTCACATAGGCTTTTTTTAATTTTGTATAAATTTTCTGTTCTTTTTTAGAAAAGTTCTTTTTTTTTCTTTTAATGATAATAAATTCACTTTTTCTAGTTCTGACACTTTTGTATAACTTTGCTGGCCACCCCGCTCCCGCTAGCCATCCCGTGTATTTTCTTACGAAGAGGGGCGCGTTATTTTTAGCCCACGGGCGCCGAATATCTTAAGACGGCCCTGATAATGCTGTCGTCAATTTGTTGTTTTTCCAAAAAAGAGAACTTGAAATACAAAAAGAGAACTTGAAATCAAATCTATTCGAAAGGAAATTTATATGTGTAAATTAAAATTGAAGATAGGATCGTAAACTTTGCACCTGAAAGTGACGTACAATGAACCTATCAACTGTAATAGTATTTGCATTCTAAAATCGGACATTTCGTATGCAACAACCTAACCTATTCCCCGCCCATCTGCCGCGGTCCGGTCACGTGACGCGTTTCGTCTTTGTGTCCGTTACTGGCAACATTGCGACAGAGTTGATGTTACTCTTCTCAGGTAGGCAGCAGAGAACGCACGCTGGACAAGGTATAGTCAGGTGTAGTCTGCAGATGTTTACGCAATTTACAATTTTTGTAGGCAAATTTCGAGAAAGTAAAATTTCTGAGATGAATAAAAAGTCGTACTAAATTCTCTGGAATTTTATATTCCAGCAAGCCTTGTTAAGGCAACAGTTTTTCACTTCGACACTCAACTAATCACTTCGGAATTGCATGTTGGAAATTTGTCCATCAATTGTGACAGCAAATCTTGTGAACATTCTGATTGTACAGTAAATTTCTTTGTACAATATTTAAAGAAATATTCTGATCAATTAAATACATTAATCGGCGACTATGAAATGTGCAGAGTCTCTGTCCTTTTCGTAAATAGCTAAGACGATCGTGTAAACTTCTGTAGCCGACTATAGTCACAGTTCTAGGATTGAAAAACGTAACCGTTTAATTTTATTTTCGATTGACAACGACAGCTTCGCGCGTCGCTCGTATATTAAAAATACGCATGGATTCGTTGGAATAACTTCTATCGTTCAACATGATATAGACTGTCTGTACATGGGAGAAATCATGACAACAGAGTCGTTCGAATTCGCTGATAATGCGGTCAATATTCTATTTCGATTGTTTCATTAGAAACTGATATCTTCGTCGATAATAATAATATTTATGATAAATATTTCGAGAATTTCAAATTGCTTCTCCTGCACAATAAATTTCGTAATTTTACATTTCTGATTACATTCTCAGACAAACGAATTACAAATATTACCGAGTTTAATTTGAGTTGATAAGTTAATTTTTCAGTCGGTGAAATGTGCAAGAACTTTTTGTTCTCTTTTTAAAATTTGTTTACGTTCAAGTGATCTATGCAGACCACCGTAACCGAGTTTAATTATAATAATGCCCTTATCGTTATGATGTCAATAATAAACATTTCGAATTTAACGAATGCTTCATATACATATACGCAGATTTGCAAATTGTTCGTCATATTCCTCCATACATATGCATACTGATGGTCCGTTAGGACAGGGAGTTCCAACTTGTAGCTCGCGAGTTATACGCGGCACCTTCCCCGCTTAGGGTGCGCTCATACAGGGGCGCCGGAGCCAAAAGTCATAAATTTCGAGCGCGGGTTGACGGCTCCCTGCTGTGCGAACACGGGAAAAAGGTTTCCATGGGCTCCCCACTCCTTTAGGCAAACTATCGATAGCTCTCCTTTAAGACATCATGGAAATAGGGGCAACGATGTCTGAAAGTCATAACTTTCGAGCGCGGGTTGACGGCTCCCTGCTGTGCGAACACGGGAAAAAGGTTTCCATGGGCTCCCCACTTCTTTAGGCAAACTATCGATAGCTCTCCTTTAAGACATCATGGAAATAGGGGCAACGATGTCTGAAAGTCATAAATTTCGAGCGCAGGTTGACGGCTCCCTGCTGTGCGAACACGGGAAAAAGGTTTCCATGGGCTCCCCACTTCTTTAGGCAAATCGATAGCTCTCTTTTAAGACATCATGGAAATAGGAGCAACGATGTCTTAAAGGAGAGCTATGGATAGTTTGGCTAAAGGAGTGGGGAGCCCATGGAAACCTTTCTCCCGTGTTCGCACTGCAGGGAGCCGTCAACCCGCGCTCGAAATTTATGACTTCTGACTCCGGCGCCCGGTGCCGGAGCCCCTGTATGAGCGCACCCTTAGGGCCCGTTCAGACATGACGGAAACCGCGCGTTTTCGACCGCGCGATTTTTGTTTTCGATTGTTCAACCGCGCGGTCATGTGTGAATGAATACGTAGACGCTAATGTTAGAGCCTGTTCAGACGCGGCGGAAACCGCGCGTTTTCGACCACGCGATTTGAACCGCGCGGATCTTATTACATTAGCGTCTATGCATTCGTTCACACGTGACCGCGCGGTTGAACAATCGAAAACAAAAATCGCGCGGTCGAAAACGCGCGGTTTCCGCCGTGTCTGAACAGGCCCTTAATGCATCGGTAACTGGTGGTACCACCAGACTGTGAAAGTCAATTGTTTATGTTTTCGCCAGGGGCGGATTAAGCCAGCGCGGGGCATTCACTGGATGTTAACGGTAGCCGGGGCTGCTACAAAATTTTAGTCCGGCCCTGGTTTTCGCGATGCTGGTGGCGCAACTTGGTGGCTTTGTCTAATAGGCTACATTCAAAACAGTGCCCCGGCTGGTGGCTGCGCCACCAAATGTTGCCCGGCCGGTTGCCGATGCCGTCCACCAGATCGGCAACAATTTTTGGTGGCTCCACCAGTTACCGTCGTCTAATAGGTTCCATTTGATTCAATGACCCGCGACGTGCTGAGCCACTGGTGGCGCAACTCGTCTAATAGCGGCCTTAGGTTCTTCCCTCACTTTTATACTTCATCGTTATACCTATGTATAGCAACCGTCGAACTGCGTCCCTGTTCCCTTCCGCGCCGCCACTGCTCTCCACTCACTAACTCTACGGCTATACATATAGTAGTGGGAAGAGGTTCGAATGGTGGGGACCTTGCGGCTCTCGGAGGAGAATAAGTTGGAACTCCCTGCATTAGGAGATGGCAGTGAGAAAATTGTAGAGACCACGTGATATCCCCACTCCGTGCTACACGTATTCCGCTATTGGCCGAATCGGTAAAAATTCAGGTTCGGATCTTGGCGTCAAGAAGTGGGTACTCGCGGATCACTGCTATCTCCTGATGGACTTTAAATACTTTTCACTCAACCGCGGATTTTTAGGTGTTTGTAGTTCAGAAAAATTCTCAGAACATATAGGAAACTTCCATGGGATTTCGTTTGATGTTCTTTTAACGCGTTGTCTTCAAGTTTCGTGTTAATTTCTAAAGTTTCAAACAGAATTGCGTCTACTAAGATATCAGTTGTTAAAAAAATGTTGTTTCCCCACTTGCTTCAAGATGCAAGGGCACACTATAGCTGCTAATGTACAACGCCACAGTGTTATTGGACCTTGATCTTTGCATTAAAATCTGCAAACATCGTTCGTTTTGTTGTTGTTGCGGTAACCACAGATGAATCGTTCGAAGTTGGTCATAGCACTCGTTCGTCAACGATCGTTCGCGCGGCTAACGAGTGTACGTGCGATAACCAGGTGTATAGAATACGAAATGATCGATCGTTGCAGATTAAACGACATTGCTGGTCGCGAATGGATCGTTGATCGAATCGATTTGCATCGCGTACGACGTCCAACAGATTCTTCCACGAACAGACATCGACTTTTATAAATGTTACAAAGGTATCACAACTCGGGCATCTTAGCTTCTATTACAGAGTGTCCTGTAACATCCACGTGTTCCATGAGTCGCCAACGGTTATGTTATTCTTATTACACATGGCCGACATTCACGCGGACGAACGCAACAATTCTGGTCGAACGATTTACGTTCGCTACTTCTCTTACGCGAACGATGCCATGAACACGTTCCTTCTTTTTCTTGTTTCCGTTTACTGTTATCCTGATTTCACAGTCGAGAATCATCATCAGACTGCGGATCTTCGCGTGCTTGCGAGTATGTTAACAAAAATTAATAGGATCTTTTATCTCTGACAAAAGAAATTATGGACGTTCGCACAGCGATTCGCGGTTTAATTATTTTCGCCTTTTATTTCAATGAATCACCGCATGAATTTAGAACGACCTATCAAAGAGTTCGCGTGCTTCAAATATCTTTTACACTTACAATATCGATACTTTCTTTCGAATTGACTATGAAGTTTCCCTAACATTTTCCATTACGCGTTTAGCTTCGATTACGTGTTTTTTTATTCGGAGAATCGTTAACGCGAACGTTAGTTCCCTTTCTTTTCCTTGGCTTTCGAATACTCGTTCGATGTTTCCGATGCTCGTCCCACCGGTGAACGGTGTACTGTTGTCACGGGAGAGCTCGCGATTCGAAATGTAGAAATCAGTAATCTATTCATCGGGATATCCTTGTCCAAGCATAATCGACGGAAATCCGATTTCAACAGCTCGAACGTTTTCTGTCGAACGAATGCAATTGTTACAGGAACAGAGATAGGCTAAACTTCACTTTAGGGGGTCAAACATTTGTAACTTCTCGTTTGTATAACTCTGTAGATTTTGACGAGAAAATGCCGAAAATCCAAGTTTCAATGTTAGGTATTCATTGGTTCGAAAGTTTTTGAAGCCTAAGATTTTGAGCGTTTTTACTTATATATATATACTTATAGACTTGGCATAGGTTATACATAGGACCTTGCCCTGGCCGGGGCGGGGACCTTTGAGTCACCTGCTCCGAGCGGGGCACGAGGGCACCGGGAGCTGTGAGTGGACCGAGCTGGGGCCCGGGAAGCTCAACTCGAAGGCTCCAGGGATGGGGACACCGGGCGGGTCCCTCCGCCCGAGGTCCGGTTAGAGTAGGCAGTGGGAGAGGTTTCCCTCTCCCCGGGAATCGCATGATAGCTGGGAGGTGTCCTGTTGAGTTCTCGCGAGATCCAGGCACCTCCCATTTAGCTTTTAGTGCGGTATACCTGGGGGAGGGGGTCGCCAGACGAAAGCATAGCCCAGCCCTCTGGGGAGGAGCCGGGGTTATGTGGGATTCCCTCAGGGAGGGGGTCGCCAGGCGAAAGCATAGCCCGGCCCTCTGGGGAGGAGCTGGGGTTATGTGGGACTCCCTCAGGGAGGGGGTCGCCAGGCGAAAACATAGCCCGGCCCTCTGGGGAGGAGCTGGGGTTATGTGGTACTCCCTCAGGGAGGGGGTCGCCAGGCGAAAGCATAGCGAGGGAGTCCCACATAACCCCGGCTCCTCCCCAGAGGGCCGGGCTATGCTTTCGCCTGGCGACCCCCTCCCCCAGGTATACCGCACTAAAAACACAGAAAAAAAAGGATATACATAGGACGCAGTGTTCCAAGATAACGGAGTATCTGGTACCCACAAGCCACGTGACAAGATGTGAAAAACGCTTAAAATCGTTCAACTTCAAACACCCATAACTTTCAAACCAACAAATTACTAACATTGAAACTTTGATTTTCGGCACTTTCTCGTCGAAATCTACAAGATTACATTTTAAAAAAGTTAAAACACCTTCTGGTTTCCTCGGGTGAAGTTTATCCCAGGAAAAGATTGCTTCGAGAAACAATCGATTGAAAATCTACGAATATATTGAAAACTATATGAGACGAAATGTAAAAGAGTTTCGATCACTCAATTCGAGATTGTACTATCGATTAGAGTATAGAAAGGCCCGGCACTAACGATAAGCCTAATTCCATGGGAGTGTTTGACTCGCACAATTCAATCGATCTGCATTTCCTGGCACAATTCGATACCGGGCCTGATACTTCCCTAATTGTCGTGTTCCCTGCTTCTCTAACAATCAATTACTCTCGCATAATTGACCGTTCCGAACTTCATCGGCTGGACTATCAAATTCTGAATCGCTGCGAGTCGGCGTCGATTTTCTTCGTCGATTCGACGCACTTTTGAAATTCCTCCAGTGAATTTACATTTCCCAGTTACGTGAATTACTTTGCTCCGTTCAGCTTGTTCTCCTGGGACTTGCGGGTTCACGGGTTCACAGAATGAACAGGAATGAACGCAAAGTGAAATGTTTGCGAAGTTCATTGTCACGTCGAAATTCATTGTTCTAACCCAATTTTTGTGGAAATGTTACAGTATTATCGTTGGATCTGTTCAATATATTCTTTCTTTTTTCCCGAAGAGCAATTGTTAGCGAGCAGAATCACCGCGATAGCGCCACAGCCCCAGGCAACTCAATTAGAAAGACAATGCTCTCAATATTTTCTATAGCTCTTTACCTGCCAGTGATTATTTGATACTAGAATAATCGAATTCTCGATTATTCATTTTAAGATTATTAAAAATATAAAGACGCTTTCGAGAGAAATGATTAAATACATCTGTTCCTATTGTAAACATTGAAGATTTATTTCGTCGAATATCATAAACATAGGCTTTTTCAAAAAATTTTTTAAAAATATTGCATTGTCATCCAGTTCTGAGCTATGTTTAAAATTTCAAGTCTCTAGCTCATCAGGGAGTTAGTTTGAAATCAATTGCAAAATTTGTCTCCCAACAGACAGACAGACAGACAGACAAGAAAGCGAGCTAATAAAAACGTGATAAAATGAAAAATATTGCGTCTAGACATATCAAAAAATTACACGCGATAAAAAATAACGCACGGTATCGTTAGGCTGATATTATGAAGAAATTTAAAAATTACAACACTTTTAAATATTTCGCGAAGATCAGATTGGATTTTACAAGTAAACTGAATTTTGCTAGAAACTGTTGAAGCAATAGTTGCTTGTGATATCAATGTCAATTCAACAATGTGAACAATGGAATATTTGTTATTCTGGCTGCAACATTACAACTAACAAAATGAAACGCTTTGTTCTAATTCAATGGCCGAGGGCTGCCATACCGTCGTCTAATAGGTTTCGTTTGATTCAATGCCCCGCGACGTGCTGAGCCACTGGTGGCCCAACTTGGGCCTCGTCTAATAGCGGCCTTAGTCGCGTACGCTGAGGTCTCGTGACTTCTTTGCCCCGCCCATGCGTGGGCGTGTCCTATCTCCATGGCAACGGCGTTCACTGGAGGGGGACAGCGGGCGCTATGGTGGGGACGGTTCCGCCTGAATTCAGGCAAATGTGCCCAGCACTGATCTTCGTCATAGCTGTCACTATCCTCTCCTTACATCGTGCCTCATTTTAATTAAGTCGTCCCCATTAGGGCGTGGTCATCGTCGAAAATTGATTCTGTGATCGGGGCTCGGACGGTTCTAATTCACTGTCGTTGGCTGCCGGAATTTTCATTCTAATTGAAATCAAATCGATTCGTTTGATTTCGAGAGTCAACGTTCTTCCCTTGCATGGAAACTTCGCGTAACGTCGTGCTCTTTCCTCCATAAAATAATTACTATTCGTGGTTAACGCTGCACTTGAGACTGATCGATCATCACGTCGCAGATAGTATCGAATCACTGTCCTGCGCAATATTTTATATAATATTTATACTCGTTACAAAGCTTTATTGCTAAGATCATTACACCAATTTTTTCATACTAAACGATTGGTTCGGTTTCGGACAAGAAATCCTCCGTCTGGGTACATATTTTCAATTTTCTATGCACTTTCGTAAAACATTGACTATAGCGCCTCGTTAGCAAGCTTCCAAAGTAAATATACCAACTTTGTTCAGACTAAAAATTGGTTGAACGGAGTTTCGTAATTGTACCAATTTTGTCAGACTCAAATGCTTATGTAGTTCCAGGCAATTATTAAAAAAATGTGCGCGTTACTTGAAAACATTTTTGCCGATAAGAAATGGTTCATCTTTCCCTTCTGGGACCAAAAATTTTCCACATTTTCTTATACAGGCCTGTAGATTTTGACGAGGAAATCCCGAAAGTCCAAGTTGTAATGTTGGGAATTCACTGGTTCAAAAGTTATGGGTGTTTGAAGTTAAACGATTTACAAACATCTAGGAGTAGCCGAATGCCCGATGTTTACATTCAGAAAAACTTGCAATTAATTAAGCTCATGAGCACAGATTATCGCATAAATCAAGAATCCTCCAGGTAACAGTGCGCTCCATGAACATGGTACGCTGCATATTAAAATTAGAATATCAGGTATCTTTCCAACAGCTAATAAGATTTAACTTGGTTTTCGAAAACACTTCAATAAATTTTGACCCAAAATCTAACTGAATACCAATCTCGAAATGAAATTCTATACCAACAGTACACGCTACTAAATCTTTGTGCTGCCACCTAGCGGGTCAGCTCAGTAAACACCAATATGGCGGCGCCCTTACCGGTCAAAAAGGCTTGAAATCGTTCAACTTTAAACACCTATAACTTTTAAACCAGTGCATTCCTAACATTACAACCTGGACTTTCGGAATTTCCTCGTTAAAATTTACAGGATTGTATAAAAAAAGTGCAAAATTCTTGGTCCCAGAGGGGAAAGAATAGCCTAAGAAATTACTCACGAATGAAACATCGACTAATATCGAACGCTAGAACTACCAAGATATTTATTTGACGGTTGTTAAAATGATAGAGATTCTATCGTAAACAATTATTGAATAAACTGATTCATCAATGCCCGTGTTGTAGTGAAAGTCACCTGGAATCCGAGTTTCCGTGATCTTGTAATTTTTATAAAACATTTTGAAAAGCTTGCTTCTAGTCGGTGGTTCTAGTGTTGTAAACACGAAATACGCAATGATCCGATATAAAGATCATCGTTCACAGTTGCCCTCTCAAACGCAATGACTGCTCGCGATTTTCTCGTGCCGCAACGATTGCTTAAAAGATACCTACGGTGTTCACGAAGAGGTAAAATAGCATCTTTCTTTCTTTGGGATTGTTTACGCGAGTTTTAAGAATTAATAAATAGACGAATATCTCAGGTACTTATGTTTAAAGAACGTTCACTAGCGAGAATGAAACTGCGTGCGAGCTGTCGAGCAGACATCCGCAGCTGATTCGTGATCATTCGTAATCAGCCTCGTCTCGATCGTCGATGATCCGCAGCGGATTTTTTACAGCAGAGCCGGGAAACTGGCGGCCCATGGCCCATGGGCCATTGCTAGGATATTGCACGCGTTTCACGCGCATGTGCGACGATTCTTAGCGTCAGTAACGTAAAAGTCTGGCTAAAATGGGGTACCTTGGTCACCCCGCTTAATTTCGCAAAATTTGTTATGAAGTAAAATAATGATATTTGGTCCCCTCGGGGTTTCAAATCCATTTACCAATCTCCCCTCTTTTTCCACTCTCACTATCGCCTAATTTCAGCGGGACCTACAGTTTATTATTAAAAAACCTTTTTCTAATGGAAAGCATTTTCAGAGGTGCCGGCGGGATTCGAACCCGGGACCACGGTGTTCGTAGTCGTGAGCCTTACCACTTGAGCCACTGCGCGCCCCTACAAAATTTGTTATGATTTGATTTTGAAATATGAATGTATAACATGTGCAGAGCCGGAACTAGCCGCTTCGGCGCCTGTGGCAACAATCTAAAAAAATTGGCGTAGCGCCCCCATGAGACCTGCGTGCGTTGCGCCCGTGGCAGGTGCCACCTTCGCCACGCCCTAGTTCCGGCACTGAACATGTGTGTGTTGCATTAAAATTTAACCCTTTGCACTCGGAGCTATTTCAACTGGAAAATTAAACATTTCTTCTGATCTAGAATATTTCCATCCCCTATGATTTTTGAAACTTTATGGATATGAAATTGGTATAATACCTCACACCGTACCTAAATGTTTAGTGATTAATTAGATACTGATATATTTATTAATGTAAACAATATTTCGAATAATGCTACAGCAATTTTTGGTTGTGTCTCAGAGGGGACAACCGAGTGCAAAGGGTTAATATGTGCATACATATAATATATAATATATAACCTTTGAACTCTTCCGGTACTTTCCGTAATAGTTCCCCACTACTGTCCCCACAAACTTAGGACGTAGATACGTTCCTGCATTTGGTCGCGCATGCGCGCGAAACCGGTGCAATATCCCAGCACTGCCATGGGCCGAACACTGTTTCTTTTCCCTGTCCCCACGGACCTAAAGGACTGTGTATGATTCTGAGGGGGTGAGGCAAAAGACGGAAGGGGTATCAACTTGTCGGCCATCTTGTGTGGTTAAACTGTGATGCGCTCTATAGAAGAATTTAAGGATGTTCTGGAGGTAATATAAAAACGCAATAAAATTTTTGAAAATTTGACAAGATATAATTCTTACTAAATTGATGCAATTACCAAAGTTTGGGTTCGATTCACTGCACCGTTTAAGAATTATAGCAACTTAAAGTTTGCGCATTTTAACACGTCTTCTTATAGAGAATTCATAAAATTCCACTTCAAACCCTATTTAAACCTTGAAAAAACGCAACTAGAAACTCCAGTTTTTTTTATATATAGTAAAAATTATGTAATTGTTCAAAATTTATTAGGATTCACTAAACATTTACAGAGCAAAAAGATTATAAACTGTTACAATGAATATAAAAGTTTAATGCAAAATATACTCATGAATGGCTTTCATTGCCAATATATTGATGGATTTCGAATTTCTTGTAGTTTCGTCTTCCAGAACATCCTTAAATACCAGTGCAGCGCTAGCGATAGTGTTTCGTGAAGCGTCATCATGGCGTCGTTTTATTTTTTCGGCGCGTGTTAATACAAATTAATTTATAAAAACGTCATTAAATATATCGTGTTGTTACTGATCCTACACATCGGAAATTTATACGTTCCTTATAAAAGCACTGATAATTTTTCAAAGCACATCCTTTATGATAATAAATACGTACAAACACGATTATTACACAAGTCACAATTGACTTGGCATATACGTGATTCAATTGTACATTTTAAATGTTGCCGCGACGTTATATAGATGTTAAACTATTTAGTTAAACATCGACAGTTTATTTTGACTACCACTTAAGATGGCGGCAGTCAAAAATCCCCCCGCTCACAGCAGCACCCCTCTCACCCATAAATCTACTTTACGCTCAGTGCTTTAGGTTTGTGGCTGCAGCCAGGAAGCTTCCCCCACCAACGTCTCTTTCGTGCAGCGCGCACCTTCGCTGCGCAGCGAGGGGGGAGCACGAAGGAGACGTTGGTGAGTGAAGCAGGCAGCTCAGGGGCCCCTACCGAGCCCGTCGCTGGCCTACCAGCATCCCCCACCATTCGACTGCTATCCAATCAAGGAAACAGCCGCTGCCGAAGAGTGGGGGAGCAGAAAACTAATGGTGGGAGTTGCGCAGCGACGGCGCACAGTGGGGAAACTTGACTCGATTCAAAAAGAAATAACTTTCGATAGAAATGAGATAGAGCGATGAATTTTTTTTTAAATGAAAGCTGAAACTTCGCAGAATATGGGAAAAATAGAGAGATTACGGTACGAACGGTTTTTAACCTCGAGAAAAGTCGTTAAACTTACACAATTTAAAGAAAATGTGGTTTCTCCGTTACCACGGGCAGAAAAAATTCTTTTTTAACATGCTATATATCATTTCCCGTAGATTTTTTCACGCTGATTTCAAATCTGGTCTGAAAATTTGTCTACGACCTCTGGTTTTTTCAAGAAATCGATTTTT
>CM052247.1:1209553-1233956 GCA_028455795.1 Lasioglossum marginatum
CTGAATGTATTTTTCGATCAGTTACCCGATGCAATAAAATAAAAATGTAGTTTTAGTAAATGATATTTGGTCCCCTCGGGGTTTCAAATCCATTTACCAATCTCCCCTCTTTCCACTCTCACTATCGCCTAATTTCAGCGGGACCTACAGTTTATTATTAAGGTGGGTTCCGAACCACCTTGGGGCACCACAGTTTAGGTATCACATGAAAACCTTTTTCTAATGAAAAACATTTTCAGAGGTGTCGGCGGGATTCGAACCCGGGACCACGGTGTTCGTAGTCGTGAGCCTTGAGCCACTGCGCGCCCTTAAATAAAAATGTAGTTATGTATCAAAAAACATCGATGACCTTGATAACTCCGAAAAAAATGACCTTCGGAAAAAAATATTCGTGCCAGATATTTGGTCCATTGACACCATGCACATTACGTAACAAATATTTTTTGCATCACGATAACCTGAAGAGATATTTAGGTGTCCTGTTTTAGACGAAACACCCTGTATGTAGGGGAAAATTGCTCAACGTGCTTGTGCTGTCAGAAAAACGCTTAAAATCGTTCAACTTGAAACGCACATAACTTTTGAACCAGTGAATTCCTATCGTTAAAACTTGGATTTTTGGAATTTTCTCGTCAAAATCTACGGAATTGCATTTAATAATGTCGAAAACTTGTGGTCTCGCAAGGTGACGTTTAGCCCAAGTCTTTCTAATTTTAGTGTTTGGAGGGATGCTTTGTAATGTGCAATTGAAAAGAATCCAGTTGTACGTCAAATGAAGGGTAACTTCAATCCTCTTAATGGACTGCTACCTAAAAATGTTCAACATCTATTTTGAAGTCATGTTAACCAATAAAAATATCTAAACAATATTCGGAACGAGCGATACACGATGCATCGATTTTCTTCGATGTTCTTCCATTTACTTTGCGCAACCAAGAGAACCTTTTCCAATTTAGTTTTCAAAAATAAGGGACTCGGACATAATCTAATTACACCGTCAAATAAGACGGCCATATCTCTTCTTTCAAACATTGTTTAAACATATTTAAATATTTATAATGTTATAAAAAGAATACACTATTGCGTAGGTAAATGTACAGGATCGTTGTGTTTAAAAAATACTTGCATAGCTTCCGCAAGTGAAACACAAAAAATTCCTAAAGTTGGAAATTGAATTTCTCGGAAACCAAGTCTGATATTATAGATGAAACTATTTTCAAATTCGTGTTCGGCGCATAGAAATGTTTATGGTAACGCTGGTCAAAGTGTTCAAATTTGTTGTTCAGTGTAAACTTTGAGGAACATATTATAAAATATTAAGAGCAAATACACATATACCCTCGATTTCATTAAAAAAATCGTTGTTATCCTCTGTTTCCATGCTCGAAGTACACCTGGATTATTTTCGTTTAAATGTTGCGATACTCCCCATCGCGCAATAAAGTTTATAAAAAAACATGGTAACCCGTACGATGAAACACTCCGTACATGAACCGTTTAATGTAAAATCGGTATTCAATAAAAAAGAAAGTTGATTACGGGATAGAGTGAACGAGGGACGAAGTAAAAGTTTTAAAAAACACAATGATATTGCAAAATATTATGATGCTAGTGTCGTTTTTTAAAATACAAATAAGAAGAAAGATTATGTTGCACTACTTTTGCATTAAACGGCTCGCATCCAAAAAGAAAATCAGAGAACGATTTATAGAAATTCCTACCGAATTCGTACTAAATCCACAAAACTAAATTCCCAAGAAAATCTTGCAAGAATCCAAAAGCATAGGTCTGCGTTTTCGTTGTCAGATACAGTGGACGAGGGGAGCTGGTCAGAATGGCCCTGAAAAGAGAAACACGATTCTATCGGTACCATTATTTATTGTTCCCGCCATCTTTCAATAAATATTCATTCGATCTGGCTGGATAATTCCAAGAGAGCCTGATATAAAAATGAGAATTTCGAGAAAGACATATAAAAGTACACTTGCTAGATAATTCGTAGGATTTGATCAGCTGACTTTCGATGATCCGCTTCGAGCGATATCAGTCGCAGGGACGTTCCTCTTGCCATCTGACCGACCCCAGGGACATTTTCTCCAGCTTCCTAACAGAATAGTGGCCTCAGCAGGATTCGCAGCGAATTACCTCGATTTCAATCGATCGAAATTTCGATATACATATATACATCCAGATCGCGAGACACGTCGCGTCGGATCGAAGCTCGATCGGAGGCTTCACCGAAGCTGGGTCCACTTGCATCGACGATTGCCAATTTATCCGTCGCTAATCATCTATGGATCGCGCCAGCCGATCTATACTTTCTCTTCTTCTTTCTGTCCGTCTTTCTTTCCTTGTTTTTCTTTCGCGAGGGACGCGCGCGCGACCGGCGGCGACCGGTCAAGCGTACAATCTAATTCCATTTCCGCCATGGCGATTCGTTTCTTCCGTTTTTCCGTTCTTTTTCCCCCGTTTTCGTTCGCTCCGCCGCCTCAGTCGATCCAGCCGCCATTTGCCAGCATCGAAGTCTACGCCACTTACTTCCTCCCACTCCGTTGTTGTTCAGTTTCAGCTCGTTTCTTTTGCTTCCGCTGCAGTCTGCCCCGCAAAGCCTCTGTCATATGTTTGCCGTGTTCCAAACTTTTTTCGCTACATGACCTTTCCACCTGTCTTTCCGTCTTGATCCCACCTACTTTTTCTTCTTCTTCTTCTTCTTTTCTATCTTAGCTGTCCCTGGACGCAACCCTTTAATGTGTGCATTTGATTCGAGCACCCTTGCACCGAACCCGTATCGTCGCCAATCAGTTCTCGAGCGAATCTAGACGAATGGCGACGCGCTACGTATCACTCGGCCAGATAGGCGAACTTTATTGCTCGCTATTGCGAATTCGTAGACAAATGTGAAACAATCGGGGACTATTCTTTCGTTGAAGAGAATTTTGGGTAAACTCTACACTACCGGACTAAAAATTTTTGCCTTTCTCCTATAAATTATTATGTATTCGATATGTAATCCAGTAGATTTCTACCCGGAGAACCCGCATATCGAAGTCTCGATCCTGTAGGATCAATGGTTCAGGAGTTATGGTTGCTTAAAGTTGAGCAATTTGAAGTGTTCTTGACAGGTAAAGGCGTCGCCATATTGGTTCGTAGTGACGATCGCGCGCCGCTTACCGAGCAGAACCGCTAGATGGCAGCACGGGTACACAGTAATACCGCTAACATAGAGAAAATATCTCGGAAAAGGTTTGAGAAAAAATATTGTGGAAAATATTTACAAAAAGTGATAGATTTCTCAAAACATAGTCTCAAAACTCTTGCGCCCCCACACGTACCATTTTTTTGTTCGTGTGAAAATGTGTTACGCATACCCCGGCCGCCTGGGGAGAAACCGGGGTTATGTGGGACTCCCTCAGGGAGGGAGTCACTAGGCGAAAGCATAGCATCCCCTCCCCCAGGTTTACCGCACTAAAAACATACGCCCTTCTGAGCTAAATGTGGAGGTGCCTGGATCTCGCGAAAATTCAACAGGACACCTCCTACACCCACACATACCTAGTTGTATTTTTTAACCCAGACCTAACCCAGACCAGTTAAAACGCAACATCGTGGCCATGTCTTCCAAAATTCAAACAATCGCTATACCCGCTCTATACTATCAGTATTAGCACGTGCCCGGGCTGCCATCTAGCGGTTCTGCTCGGTAAGGGGCGCGTGATCGTCACTACAAACCAATATGACGGCGCCCTTACCTGTCAAAAACACTGCAAATTGCTCAACTTTAAGCGATCATAACTTCTGAACCATTGATCCTACAGGATCGAAACTTCGATCTGCAAGTTTCCCGAGTACAAATCTACTGGATTACATACCAAATACATAATACAGTGTTTTATCGATATAAGTCCCCAGCACGGGTCTGCCGAGGGACATTCATGCGCCAGGGATAGTATCCTTTGACTTTTGCCGAATGTAGATAAGAATAGCCGAGCTCGAGAAGCTCGGTCGCTGAGAAATGTAAACATAACTAATCTGAATTTCTAACTTCTTTATTTTTCATTATTTTTTTATGGGACTTCGAAAAACGTATTCGTGGCATTTTTCTAATGCAAAATCATACCGAATATGATATAATTCCGATGATATTTACTTGTAAATGATATTTACTTTAATCGCCTATTACAAATGAATATCATCGGAATTGGGTCCCATGGAAATCACCGACACAAATTTCCCCGACACGGTTTTCATCGACAACATTTCACCGACTCCAGATTTGACCGACAATAACTTTGGCCGACAACGCCTTTAACCGAAAACGACTTTAATCGACAACGATTTTAACCGACAACGAATTTGGCCGACCACGAATTTGTCCGGCAACGATTTTGACCAGCAACGACTTTAGTCGACGACAGTATTATGTTACTGTTGGTTATTACTGTCGTCGGCTAAAATCGTTGCCGGACAAATTCGTTGTCGATCAAATTCGTTGTCGATCAAATTCGTTGTCGGTCAAAATCGTTATCGATCAAAGTCGTTTTCGATTAAAGGCGTTGTCGGCCAGAGTTGTTGTCGGTCAAATCTGGAGTCGGTGAAATGTTGTCGGTGAAAACCGTGTCTGGGAAATTTCCATGGGAAATTTCCGTGTCGGTGATTTCCATGGGACCCATCGGAATTATATCATATTTGGTATGATTTTGCATTAGAAAAATGCCACGAATACGTTTTTCGAAGTCCCATAAAAAAATAATGAAAAATAAAGAAGTTAGAAATTCGAATTAGTGTGATCTCACCGATATACTCGAGCCGCATGATATCATACTTCTCGGCGACCGAGGCCTCTCGAGTTTCATGGCCCCTCAAAAGGGTATACCCCGCAGTAGTGGGGATAGATATGGGACATTTACAGGCCAGACTTTTGGGACATTTATGGATAAAATACTGTAATTTATAGAAGAAAGGCAAAAATTTTGAATCCGGCAAAGTAAAGAGCAGCTCGAATTTTTAATGTGCAATGCTCTTAGAGATACGCCAACTCCTATTCGGGTTTTCTAGAACACCAATGTCTTCAACCACGAGCACAAGTAATCCTTTCATTTTTGATATGGGTTACAGAGTTATTGTGTTGGCAAGAAAGTAATTTCGGTATTTTAAGGTGAAATAAAACCCAATGTTTTCATTCAAGCAATCAACTTTAGTCACTAAAATATTTTCCATTTTGTTCGATGATCTTTCACCATCTTTCCTTATCGGCAAAAGACTGATCCAAGTGCGATTTCAGATGATCATCATTAGTGAATGTTTTGTCGCTCAAAGAGTTTTGTAAATTTCGAAATAAATGGTAACCGGATGGTGCAATGTCCTGGCTATAAGTTGGAAGTGGCATCACTTGCGAACCAAGCTCCAATCATTTTTCACGTGTTAGCAGATGTGTGTGGCCTAGCGTTATCATGGTGGAACACGTGAAAAATCATTGGAGCTTGGTTGGCAAGTGATGTCACATCCACCATATATTGTTTCGAAGTTTACAGAACTCGTTGAATGGTAAAACATTCATTAATGATGATGATCGCACGAAGGTCGCACTTGTATCAGTTTTTTGCCGATAAGGACCAGAGGTTTGATGAGCGCGGAATTATGAAGGTACCAGAAAGATGACAAAAGACCATCGGACAAAATGGAAAATATTTTATTGATTAAAGTTCATTGCATAAAAACATTGGGTTTTACTTCATCTTAAAATAGGGAAATTACTTTCCACCCAATAGTTTATCATTGTTAGTATTACCTAACATGTTCCAAGTTAATATGTATTCCAGTTTCATTAGTTTACTTCACTTATTAAAACTACGATGGATAAGAATATAGGACTTATATAGGGTAAATCGCTTGGGATGGCTACTCGAATAACTCGGCCGCCAGATTAAGTTTGCTGCTTGGTGTCAAAATATACCGTCAGTGACGTAATTGATGGCACACACCTCTTCGGACTCCTGCGAGTTCTAGGCCAGGCATGCACAACTCCAAGCCCAGATAGCACCGGACATCCGTTGACATTATTCGGACGTCCGTGGGATGTACAGAGGTCCACTGGACATCCATCGGATATCCGGGTGCTATTTGGGAGAGCGGCTCGTGAGCGACTCCTGTTGCAGTTCTCCCCACTCTACGTGTGCCAGCCAGCTAGCGACCGGCTCACGAGCCGAGTCGAGAGCTCGCGCTCCCAAATCGTCCAGTTGTGCATGCCTGTTCTAGGCCTAAGCTAGAGTCTTTTCCCAAATAGCACCCGGACATCCGATGGATGTCCAGTGGACCTCTATACATCCCACGGACATCCGAATAATGTCAACGGACGTCCGGTGCTATCTGGGTTCTGACTCGCACCGATATTTCACTGATCCAAAGTGACGGTCGAGACTTATCCCTACCGAACTAGTGTCGCTAGAGGAGAATATAAAATATTTAGTAGTAGAGTGGTAAGCATTTTGAGGGGAATACAAGTCCGCCGGCAACTCTGTTCATAACCAGTGATGCCAGAATCGTGGGACGTGGTATTTTTCCCCTCCGCTGGCTCAGCCGGCTCGCCTCCCCACTCTGACGTACCATCGGCACCTTACGTTCCTTCTACTGCGCAGGCGCTACACACAAGCGTCGACAGTCGAATAGGCAGCTCACACGAACAGACTAGAGGTATGCTTGTGTGTAGCGCGTGCGCAGTAGAGGCAACGTAAGGAGCCGATGGTACGTCAGAGTGGGGGGCCGAGCTGGCTGAGCCAGCGGAGGGGAAAAATACCACGTCCCACGATTCTGGCATCACTGGTTATGAACAGAGTTGCCGGCGGACTTGTATTCCTCTCAAAATGCTTCCCACTCTACTACTAAATATTTTATATTCTCCTCTAGCGACACTAGTGACGACGACAGAGTTGTATCTCGCGCAGAGTCACAAAAGGGGAATTTGGTGGTGGAGCGGGGAGCGTAAAGACTCTACACCGGCAGCCCTGGTCACGAATGACTCCGGCGTAGCATACGGAGAATTCAATCAGAATAACTTTTTTCTCTAGATGGACCAAGTGGCTCAAATCTGCCAAGCCAGGTGAATTAGTTCAGTAGATAATATCAACAGAATGACAATTTTGGGAAAGTTGCGATTAATTTGGATTACGAAAGAAATAGTTGATTGCCTTTCACAACTTATTTATATAGGCGCCCAAATAGCACCCGGACATCCGATGGATGTCCAGTGGACCTCTGTACATCCCACGGACGTCCGAATAATGTCAATGGACGTCCAGTGCTGTCTGGGCGGAAACTTGCAACGAAAATTTAAGACATTTGTTTCGTAGATTCTTGGGCATAAGTTATTGTATACATGCTAAAAATTCCATCGAAATTGCTTGACTGGTTTGCGAGCTACAAACGGTTAAAAATGGTGAAAATCCGCGTAACAGAATAAACAGTGTACTTCTCACAATTTTTAATCGTTTATAACTCGTAAACCAATTTTCAGCACGTATATAATTTATACGAGTCTGCAAAGCACATGTTTTAAATTTTCATTATAAGCCGAAATAGAAAAGTTGTGCAAACTGTTTCTCTTTCTCTTTTTTTTCGCAATTTAGACTAGTCTTTTTATCCATTTATAAAAGAAAGAAAACGTTATTTTGATTTCAAGGGTGTGCCATAAATTATCAGACTGACTGTAGGTACATATTTACAGTACTTTGTAGGTACTGATGTCAAGAGTTCGCGTGTAGATAAACGCGTAGTGGATATTATATACGGTGACCGGTTTCAATCTTTAAACGACAATTACTTTAATACTGTTTTTAACGTTTCTACATAATCCTGTAGATTTTTCTCCTGTAGACCACGCTTGGAGATCTACTTTAAAGATACACTATAAAGAGAATAAATAAAGAAATAGTTCAAGTTGGTTGTGGTTAGGTTGTTTGATTCTGGTTAGAAATCTACGTTCGTTATTGATGCTTCGACGCGCATCGACGCGCGACGCTCACTACATAGCAACATGGCGGCACCCTTACCTATCAAAAAACGATGGAAATTACTGAACTTCAAACACTTATAACTTTTGAACCAGTGGATCCCTAAAATTAAAATTTGGATTTCTGGCATTTTTTCGTCAAAATCTACAGGATCATGTAAAAACGTTATAAATTTCTGATTTCCTCAGGTGATGTTTAAGCAAATAGCTTTTGGTCAATAAGTTCTGAGGTCACAATCCAGTGTAAGTGGTTTTCTTATAACCGGACACGTAGTGGTCACGTTTGTAATGGAATCGCATATATTTTGATTGCTTTAACAGATGCAGTACTCTCTACAAAAATATTCAGCATTTATGCCAAAAAATGACTATTTTAGAAGATATTTTGATCGGTATGCTGAGAAATGTTCACGGATAGTATGAATATTTACTGCTTCGAGAGACGTTTAAAACCCTCTGCTAAATCTAATATATAAAAAAGTATACTATTCGTAAAGTAAAAGTCTGATCCACTTTATCTTTTGATTAATCGCAGCCGAGTTATCGAGATGGTCGATTTTAGTAAATCTCAGGAAGCATGACTTTGCTGAGATGAATCAAGTACACGTGAACTGGGTTCTACTGTAATGGACTATAGATTTGTACGCACATTCCAATGTTCATAGCTTGTTTCATCAAATTCTTTTCACTAGAAGGTTCCTTCTGAAAAAAATAAAAGAAAAATCTTCTGAATTTTTATCAATATGCATCTTGTCGAATAATAATTAGAGGTATGAACTATCGTATAAATCTGTGACTGCACGGGAAAATTTAATATACATCCACAATTCTTTGATGTTCTAAATCGTATCCGTTACTAAATCCTTTGAAAAAAGTAATTTTTAATAAAATAACAGACATTTTGAAATAAAATGTACTATTTTATAGAAATACTTAGACAGACAAAAAGAATGACATTTGTTGTCTAAAACATAATTGGTTCTCTACCGTAATTTGTCAGTGGCCTGCGAATTTTTATGCTTCTATGTGACATAGCAATGTGAGAAAGAAAATATGGAGATCGTTCAAATTTAGTATCGTTTACAATTCAATGTTAAAATACTACAATCGTAAATACCGAAAATAAACTGTCGTTTAACCGCAATTTTTTTTAATCGTATCCGGGCAACTTTATTTTAGATAAAAATTCGCAGTCATACAATTATCTTATATATTTTATCAGAAATGAATGCAACTCATAAACTACGTATAGAAAATTCAAAATCAGAAATTCCCAGTAAGAAGTCTGCTCTTCGGCTTGCTATGAATTTGACACTAAAACATGCCTACAAATTCCGACCCGTCCATACCCACGGTATTCGAGTGCAAAGTTTGCAGGCAGAATCCATGCGAAATCGAGGGCAAAATTACGGCAGGCCCTGCCCTTGTGTAGGTGGCAGGTCGGTCGCACTAATTGTAAGAGCGGACCTAACCTTGCTGTAAGAGTAAATATCGAGCAAAATCGTTATTGTAATTATTTCAAGATTTATATTTAAATTATTGAAAATTCATGAATCTTAACGGCAATCCTACGGCAAGGTTTACTCTGATTTTCCTCGATGTTTACTCTTGTAGCAAGAGTAGGTCTTAGAGGCAAGGTCTGCCTCCATTTTGCCATCGATTTGGCATGGACTCCTGCTTGCAAGCTTTTCACTGAAATACCGACCCATCTGTCGTGTCATTGCCTACGGTATTTCAGTGAAAAGTTTGCACGCAGAAGTCCATGCCAAATCGCGAGGAAAATGAGTACAGATCCTGTCCTCGTGTAGGTGGCAGGTCAGTCGCATTAATTGTAAGAGCGGACCTAACCTTGCTGTAAGAGTAAATATCGAGCAAAATCGTTATTGTAATTATTTCAAGATTTATATTTAAATTATTGAAAATTCATGAATCTTAACGGCAATCCTACGGCAAGGTTTACTCTGATTTTCCTCGATGTTTACTCTTGGAGCAAGAGTAGGTCTTAGAGGCAAGGTCTGCCTCCATTTTGCCATCGATTTGGCATGGACTCCTGCTTGCAAGCTTTTCACTGAAATACCGACCCATCTGTCGTGCCATTGCCTACGGTATTTCAGTGAAAAGTTTGCGCGCAGAAGTCCATGCCAAATCGATGGCAAAATGGAGGCAGACCCTGTCCTCGTGTAGGGGGCAGGTCGGTCGCACTAAGAGTGGACCTAACCTTGTTCCAAGAGTAAATATCGGGCAAAATCGTTATTACCATTATTTTAACATTTGTAAATATTTAAATTATTGGGAATACATGAAATCTAAAATTACATAATTAAGAAGTTTAAATAAAATTTTCTCCGTTTTCCCTCCTACAGCAATGTTCACTCCTATTTTCTTCGATATTTACTCTTAGAGCAAGAGGCAGGAGCTGCCTTCGTTTGGCCCTCGATTTGACATGGAAATCCGCCTGCAAACTTTGCACTCAATTTCCGACCCATCTGCCACGGCATAGGCTCGAAATTTGTCGACAAATGTTGGTCAGCAAATTCATAGCAAATAGGAACGAAATTCTGCTTCAAGCATAGTCTTGGCACCGAGATGACCGCATTTTCTTCGCAAAGATCACAAAGACTGATCAAAATTTGCTCGAAGCAGGGTTCGGCTGGCTGGATTCAACTACAAGGCATCTGTTATAATTGACACGATTTTTCCAAGTTTTAAAAGACAACTGAGACTAAGCAAGTCATTGTGATCAGTGACGGTTTCGTTGTCGAAAACAGTAACACAATCTACGTAATTTTGTTTTTCAAAAAACATACTACGGAATAATTTGTAGTAATTCAAATGGAAATGTGACTTCACAATTTATATTGAACTTTAACGTAGCATTGGCAGTAGGGATTTCATATCGCAACGTGGCAGTAGCGATTTTCAACTTCTTTTGGAACATAATACACGGAAAGTAATTAAGAGAAGTGTGCAACACATTACATAAATATGAATGTACCGATTGTTGCGTAAAAATTTCAACTTTATTGTTTGCATTAGTTAATAGTTTTAGGTTATTTTAAAATACCATTGAAGAATACTGCATGCAGAAATTCAAATTCCCTGAA
This sequence comes from Lasioglossum marginatum, assembly GCA_028455795.1. Classification (NCBI taxonomy): domain Eukaryota; kingdom Metazoa; phylum Arthropoda; class Insecta; order Hymenoptera; family Halictidae; genus Lasioglossum; species Lasioglossum marginatum. The sequence goes on from CM052247.1 coordinate 1,220,663, forward strand.
AATAAATTTCAATTTTGTTTGCATCGTGTTTATTTTATGAAAATTTGGTCCTTCATTTATGTATAATCAAATTTGTCTATTCTCCACAATTTACCTCTGCGCTTGTTTTGCTTAGGAAAATTTTCTGGAACACCAATTAAAAATGTGGAAGAAAGATTTTTGTACATTCACGATAATACGCGCAGTAAATTTTCAAGATAATTGGCGTTTTCCGACGAGTAAGTGCGAGTGTTCCCAATTTATCTTCTTCAATTTACTCGAAAATTAAGCCTAACACTGTCAACTTATTTTCGGACGCGCAATTACCCAGTTTCCGGTCGATATTACGAGTTATACTCAGAGTCGCCAGATTAAGACTTGTGTCCCATCTCTACCTTCCCCTTCCACGACGCTATTCCCCCCGCTTCCGTCGCGGCCTGGTCACGTGACGTGTTTCGTCTCTGTCGTGCATATGTCCGGTACTGGCAGAGAGAGGGTAACTTTCCCCCTCAATTCGTGCTCCCGCCCCTCATCTCGCGACACTGGTTATACTTCAGATGAATTCGGAATGAAATCTGAATTAACAAATATTTTCGGAATATAAAAGCATTACCGACAACTATGTGAACATTTTTGTACAGTGCCATAGTACTTGTCATAAATCCGGTAAGAATCTGTACTTTACTTAAGATTTCAGTTTTATTAATTAAACGTTGAAGCTAATGACTCATAATTAGAAACAATTAACTAATAGGGGTTACGAAACGCTATACACAATTTTCGTATAACTTGAATCGCGGATATTCGTGAAGATTATTTAATTACAAAATTCCCTGCAACAATGAATTTTGTGCTGCTCAAATTGGTGTTAGAAATTTAAAGATTTTATATCTCTGCATTGTTTATTTTCATGTTTGAACCTACATGTAGCATAGAAATATAAAATTATTATTCGTAACTTACAAGGAACATTATTCTGTCTCGACAACCATGCGATTTTAATAGACTGTTATTATGGCATATATAATAAATAATATTCCACTGTTCCTAACTAATTTCACATAGCTGTTTTGTATTAACAAGTTTAGAGTTCAGACAGTTATTCACTGTAATAATACTTGAATCGAAAAGAATACAAGAAATTTATTTAAAAAGTTAGTCGAATTCATTTATTGTGAAAAGTTTGAATGTATAAGCAGAGATAAAATAAAAGGAAAATTGCCACGTAAGCTCGTAGCAAAATTGATGATGTTTACCATATCAATATTCGCTGCTAACAATAACTTTATTTTTTTAGATTTGTATTTTTTCGTTAGTGCATTTGTAGAGGAAAGTAAGTAAATATGGAATATTTTTTTATTTTTCGTATACTCGCAAGGGAGGTGTTTAAATATTATGAAAATTTAATTAAAACAATTAATTAGTATGATCGAAGATAAATACTATGAAAAATTAATTAAAGCAACAGATTAGTGTTTAAATATTATGAAAATTTAATTAAAACAATTAATTAGTATGATTGAGGATAAATACTATGAAAAATTAATTAAAGCAACAGATTAGTGTTTAAATATTATGAAAATTTAATTAAAACAATTAATTAGTATGATTGAGGATAAATACTATGAAAAATTAATTAAAGTAACAGATTAGTGTTTAAATATTATGAAAATTTAATTAAAACAATTAATTAGTATGATTGAAGATAAATACTATGAAAAATTAATTAAAGCAACAGATTAATGTTTAAATATTATGAAAATTTAATTAAAACAATTAATTAGTATGATTGAAAATAAATACTATGAAAAATTAATTAAAGTAACAGATTACTGTTTAAATATTATGAAAATTTAATTAAAACAATTAATTAGTATGATTGAGGATAAATACTATGAAAAATTAATTAAAGCAACAGATTAGTGTTTAAATATTATAAAATTAAATTATTTTAATAAATTTAGAACAGTAATAAAGCTGTGTAATCAGCCAACACGCTGATTCTAATGGAATGTTTGTATGATGTACAACTCGAAAAAATATTGGACAGATATCTTTTTATAGTTAAGGGGGTGAAAATAGCCCTCAAAGTTGGTATAGAAAAATCCATTTGATTGAATATCTCTGAAACTATTAAGCCCAGACGAAAATTTCAAAATCTAAACAGTAAACTGTTTTTTTTTTAACAATTCGTTTAAAAAATATATTTAAAATAACCTGTCTTTTGCAGAATTTTTGTCTAAAACTTTAGAATTTTTCATGAAAATTTGTACACGCAGTCTACACACCTTGATAAAAAATATGAGGAAAAGATTTTTTATATTATGTTACACATTAAACTCACAGTCACAGTATATCACCACAGATTCTTTTTGTTGACATATGTTTCTGTCGTGTGAACTCATATTTTTTGAGTTCTATATCATACAAAAATTCCATTAAAATCGGCGTGTTACGATTGGTCAACCTCCCTTGTCGGTCATATATTTAAGCCCAGTATAACAACAGTCTTATATGTCTAGCATGGTAAACAATTTCGAATGTCGAATTAACATTGTTTCATAAAAAAGAAATGGTTCTATTATTTTGATTTCCATATTTATAAACAGTTAATTAGGACATGTCCTACAGGTAACTGAATATTATCGCGAATCCTGATTCATATTAGAATTAAAATCATATAAAAATCAACATGTATCGATCGATCGACCCTAGTCAGGATCGTGAAAAGCCAGAAAGTACCCTATTAGGCAAGCTTAAATTTAACCCTTTGCACTCGGAACTATTTTAACTGGAAAATTAAACATTTCTTCCGATCTAGAATATTTCCATTCCTTATGATTTTTGAAACTTTATGCATATGAAATTGATATAATACCTCATACAATACCTAAATGTCTAGTAATTGATTAGATATAGATATATTTTATAATTTTATAATATAATATTTTATAATGTAAACAATATTTTGAATAATGGTACCGCAATTTTTAGTGGTGCCTCAGAGGGGACAACCGAGTGCAAAGGGTTAATATGCACACCGAACAGAAGCTTGTAATTGCGACTGTTCGTTCCCAGAGAATGAGTTACATCGACCGACCTTCTCCTCGCCGAAATTAGAAGATCGATAATCAATCTATTCGAGGAGATGGTAGGGGGTAGGAGGGGCGGGCTGGAGAGCCGAAACGTGTCGTCGCTAATTCACTTGACTGTCCAACGAGTCATCTTGGGAGCGCGACGCTATAGCGTGCCGGACGTGGCTGCTGAAGGAATGCCCAACGTATTAGGAAGCTTCTTGAACTTCCGCCGTGAATAAACCGACATGACCGTTCCGCATTTTCTTTCGTTCCTTCCTGGCTCCCGGCTACGGCTACCAAAGATCTGCTGCTCCTCCCCCGCATCCCATTCCACCCCTTTCTGACCGAAAGCCCGTGAAAGAGAGCTTTCCAGTCCGGACGCAGCCACGGCCTAATGAGGTACGTAAATTACTCAATGGCAACGCGTCTCTTCTCCTCAGCCGTGGGAAGAACCTCATTCGGGGAAAGGGACAAATGTAGGTTGTCCCTTCATCCGTCCAATGGCCAAATTCATAAACACGCTTCTCGCCGCGACCCGGCCCGGTAACTCGCGGACAATTAGAAGAAAATTAAAAAGATCACTCGATGTTCATTTACTTTCATTATTATTTGCGTTTACCTCTTGCTACTTTGCAAACCAGAACCAACGATTCTTGGACTTCGAATTTCGTATTCGTAGAGAGGGTCCGATAATCTAAAGATCTATAGACTTATTGGGTTGGTGCAGAAATCCTGCTGCTCCGATAACTTTGACCATTTTGAATATTTTCTTTATTTGTAATTATATGAAAAAATTATGGGTGTCGTTTGAAGTAACTTTTTAATTAAACTGTAACTTGGGTAACCAGAAATTTGGACTTCGAATTTCGTATTCGTAGAGAGGGTCCGATAATCTAAAGATCTATAGACTTATTGGGTTGGTGCAGAAATCCTGCTGCTCCGATAACTTTGACCATTTTGAATATTTTCTTCATTTGTAATAATATGAAAAAATTATGGGTACCGTTTGATGTAACTTTTTAATTAAACTTGGGTAACCAGAAATTTTTGCTTTTCTACTATGTAATCCAGTAGATTTGGGCGAGGAAGTGCCAAAAATCGAAGTTTCGATCCTAGAAGATCAATGGTTCAAAAGTTGTGAGTGTTCAAAGTTGAGCGATTTTCAGTGCTTTTGACGGGTAAGAGTGCCGCCATGTTGCTATGTAGTAACGGTCACGCGCCACTTATCGAGTGCAGCTGCTAGGTGGCAGCACAAGGACGCGCTGATGTCGATCACGTAGTTTCCCAAACGTACTCTCTGCCCCCCACTGGCCGACCTAACCACCAAACAACTTGGACTATATCTTCTCTGTGAGATCCTATATATGATTCAGTAGTGAAATATTGTGCGGCGATTTCAGCCTCAGTAAAGTAAAATTCTCGATAAAATGGGGTACCTTGAACACCCCGTAAAATATCGGTACTTTCCCGCCAATATAACTGCTCCAGGGCTCCACTACCTAGTCATCATAATATAGATACGTTACTGTTTTGGACGCGCATGCGCGAGAAATCTTGCTCAATATCTCACCACTGATATGATTCTGTATATTTTAATAACTAGTCACTGACAGCTTGTCCGAAAACAAAGTGTACTTCTCAAAGATAGCCCGGTCATGTGACGTGCTTCGTCTCTCAATGTCACGTGATCAATCCGGTACTGGCAGAGAAAGGGTAACTCGAATTCTTAATCTGCTTAATCTGGCGACTCTGCGTCATGCGACTACAACATTTGCAAATTTGTAAAATACAAGTAAACGGCTGTATTAACAAAAATGAACACTTTACCTACTGGAAGCCTATCGATAAGTTTCCCCGTGACTGTATTACGTGAAAAAGAAGCTTGAAAACCTTCTAATCCCAAAAGAAATAACATAAAATGATTAGATTGTGTTACTGAGGACTTGTTAAGCGTCTCGTAAAATGGCTATTCAACTGAAAGATTGTTACAGAGATGTTTAGTTTTGAATCCGAGATTTCTAAAGCACAATATTAAATAATTTGTCGGTAGGTAATGTGTTAATGATATTTCTGTTTTATTTTCACCAGAAGGAACCTTTCGTGAGTGACTGTAGACATAGCTTTTGCAATACAAAGTGAAAAATCTATCTGGCCGGAAACTTTTGCATGCCACTGTACGTATGCATTATTTAACCATGCAATATGAAATATCAAGCGCATATTATTTTACATTTAATTTTGCTTGTCGACTGTCCGCGAAAGTGTTCGTCCACGCAAAAGAAATTATTTCAGTTGGAATTGACATGACACGATCTTTAAATCTTTGATTAAACATTTACATAGTAATTACATGAAACGATTGAAAATAGAGAAAAGATGAAACTGGACAAGCATGATTCTTGTGCACGAATACTTTCGCCGGCGTCTGTATCTATTTATGTACATACGCTAGATCGTGATCCCGGCTAAACTTCCGAAGACGTCCATGCTAAAAATTGAATAAAATTTTCAGAATAGGTTCCTTCTCGACTAAAATAATGATTGTCAAAAGAAGGATTTTTGGGGACTCGGAAAAAAAATTTTTACCATTTTAATGTCACTCTCTACCTTACCGGCAAAGTCGTAGGCGGCCCACATGGTTTCATACCTCTATAAATAATTCAATTAATTCGTCTCGCGCACAAATTCCTAGTCAAACCTAATCCAGACCTAGTTAGTTAGTTAGTTAAAAAGTTCGACCAAGGAGGATGTGATCGGCACTCCCCACTTCTTTAACGCACACCAGGCCGCGTGAGCCTTAGTATCATATGGCGGTTCCGGTCCTCGGCCCTTGAGTAGCGGGTTGCAAACCTCGTGTTTCGAGAGCCAGCTCTGTTTTCTATAGCCCGGGCCGCATTCAGAGTGTGCAATTTACTACACGGGAGCGGTCATCATTGATGAGGGCCATTCTACCTAGTTTATAGAGTTTTTGAGCTGTTTTACGGCTCGTGGTGGGCGTCGGGCCTTCTCATCTCAGACACTGCAGGTACGCCACTACCTGCCCTCTTGGCCCCCCCTACTTCATAAAAGCCCCCTACTTCATAAAGCCATCTCGTGTGTCTATTGAGTTGACAGTCCCTATTCTGACTCCAGTTATTCCAGGGACTTACCCACACCCTTCCCTGACACCCCTTATGGTTAGGTTAGGGTTCAACCCTACTCTACGACTCTATGTGGGCTTGCAAGGATCGAGGGACCGCGGTTGCCTTTCGTTGGGAGGAAGCTAACCCTTAACTTCGGGTCCGATCTGACTTTGTCGAAATATCAGTATAACTGACGCCATTCAGTCTTCGCCTGCCGAGTCCTATTCACGGCGGGTTTCAATTTAACCCAGACCTAACCCAGACTTTTTCTCAAGAAATTTCCAGGGTTTATTATTGAACTAACTCCACTTCCAGATTAACAACAACTTCAGTTATCTAGCCAAATCTAACTAATGTCATTCCCGCTCCCTCTTAAAATAAACTTTTCTGGTTATCCACAGTCGTTAGCCATTTCTTCTCAGAAACACTGGGTGGGTGTGTGGTGTCGTCCAGATCTAACACGGACCTAACCCAGCCCAGCCCTACAAAAAAGTTTTGTGGGAAAAGTCAAAATTTTAGTCGAAAAGGAACCTATCCCCAAAATTTCATCCAACTCTGAGCATGGACGTCTTCGGAAGTTCAGCCGTGATATCCCTATGTTCCGAAACACCCTGTATACGCGTACAAACATAGAGAAATGAAAAAGGTTGTAGAATCGGTCGATTCGATGACGGGGGATTGCTTTTATTCGGGAACCGCGATAATCCTCGGTGCTGGCAACTCTCTACTAGACAGACAGTTTTTTCTCGCGATTATAAATCAGAGGTATCGCGAACACCCCGTGAAATTGATAGAATGGAGACAAACGAGGCGCGATGAACGATCGAATGCTCCTTTCATACGTCGTTCATCCGTTTCGATTTCACGATGAACGAAAGCCGATACGTATTCAGGTCGTCGCGTCGTCATTGGAAACAAGCTCCAGACATTTTTTCCGTGAAAATATCAATTTTTTCTGTTCCATGACACTTCTTGCGCTTCGTTTCCCTTCGATACTCTTACATCATACAGGTGGTCGAAAGAAATTTGAAAAAATCATTATTAACCATAGAATAAATTATAATGTCACTTGTTAAGGCGAATTTACACTTCTTCGCTTCGCTGTATCACGGATGAATCGGTCACGTTGAATACGGAAGGTGAAACCCGGAGTATTTAATATACTATTTTAACTGGAAAATGATACATTTGTTCGACCCAGAATATTTCCATTCTCTATGATTTTTTAAATTTCATGGGTATGAAATTGATATAATAATAATACTTGAATGTTCAGTAATTGATTAGATACATATTTAATGATGTAAACAATATCTTGAATAGTGGTACAGTAATTTTTATTGGCGCCTTTTCTTAGAAGTCTCCACTCGAGTGCTACGGATTAGACTTCTTCAATTAGTGAATTCGATACGCTACAGTTTTCTTTCGATATAAAACAAGAAATCCCCTCTTCTTCTTTCGAAGTTGTCCGCGAGACACCGCTTATACAGTAAAGTCGCGTTATTTCTCAGCGACCGCCTACCCAGAATTTGTCGAGTGCCTACCCCCTCCACTCAGGTGCAACGCCGCAAGTGCCACGAAGCTCGAGCTGCCTCGGTCTCCGAGCAGCGCAAACATGCCGCGTAATCTGATCTCGGCTCGGGCATATCGGTGTGAACCACTACTAATCCAATTACAAAACTTCTTTATTTTTCATTATTTTTTTACGCGACTTTCACCAACTTATTTGTGGCATTCTTCTGACTAAAATGACACTAAACGCGATATAATTTCAACTGTATTTAGTGGTTTAACTGACGATGAGAGTTTCGGGCGCAAGAAAGGACAGCGCGATCCGTGTTTACATGTCCTTTTTTACGTTCTACTGTCATTTTCTACGTTCGGCTTCCTTTCGGCGCGGTGGGCGCGGTAGATTCAGTCATAAAAAAATAGTGTCCCTATACACGATATTTGTCCGTGCAGAACACAGTCGTTTGCAAAATAACGTGACTTTACTGTAATTAGTGCCGAAACGAGAGGCACTCGTGTCGTACAATCATTTGTCATAAATATTGCAAGATAAATTATAGAATGCCTTCAAATTAATAAAAAACTTCCAAGTCGTCACTACCAAAAAAATCCTATATGATCTCATAAATAATTTTGGCAGGATTTATGAGTTTCACAGACGCAGAACCTTCTTTATCAACAGGTCATTCAACGCCGTCTATAAAAATAATTAAATGCAATACGCAACAATCTGTCTATGATACTGAATCATGTCCGAAAATATTGAAAAGAAACCAGCTGTATATCATTTCATTTTTCTTGAAAATTATTTATTCGTTATGTTTTAATGCGGGGCAATCCTCAATTTGCTAGGGTAAACTGCGTTTTTTAAGCGAGCTCTTCATTTCAGTTAAAAAGTATAATGAATACAAGCCAGGAGCTATTGTTTACACTTATGTCGTACGATTCAAAGAATTCATTTGTACTAACAAAAATCCGCCAGTTTATATGCAGCAACTGTGAACATTATATTCACACATTATTTACATTGCTAAAAATCACAAGAGTTTGTGCCCACCTGTCAACTAAAAACTTTGCGTACGTATTATGTGTATCATTGGAAAACAACATCTGAAACCTTTATTCGCTTGTTATTGATATTGTTAAAAATATACAGGCTCTCGTGTATACCAACAAAAACCTTTATTTACATATTATTTGCAGCGTGTGCTGGCTTGAAACTTGGTTTACGTATTATTCGCATTGTTAAAAGTTAGTCGTAAGTCGGTGACTTACGTATCATTCATGCATAGTGTGGTACATAAATAATAAATACAATCACCTTCGAGGCAAGCATGACTCTAATAAACTTTGATTATAACCTAAACGCATAGACTTTTTAAAAAAATTTTTTTTAAATATTGCATTGTCATCCAGTTCTGAGCTATGTTTAAAATTTCAAGTCTCTGGCTCATCAGGAAGTTAGTTTAAAATCAAAAAGCAAAATTTGTCTCCCAACAGACAGACAGACAGACAAGAAAGCGAGCTAATAAAAACTTGGTAAAATACAATCACCTTCGAGACAAGCATGACTCTAATAAACTTTGATTATAATCTAAACGCATAGGCTTTTTTAACAAAATTTTTTTTAAATATTGCATAGTCATCCAGTTCTGAGCTATGTTTAAAATTTCAAGTCTCTGGCTCATCAGGAAGTTAGTTTAAAATCAAAAAGCAAAATTTGTCTCCCAACAGACAGACAGACAGACAAGAAAGCGAGCTAATAAAAACTTGGTAAAATACAATCACCTTCGAGGCAAGCATGACTCTAATAAACTTTGATTATAACCTAAACGCATAGACTTTTTAAAAAAATTTTTTTTAAATATTGCATTGTCATCCAGTTCTGAGCTATGTTTAAAATTTCAAGTCTCTGGCTCATCAGGAAGTTAGTTTAAAATCAAAAAGCAAAATTTGTCTCCCAACAGACAGACAGACAGACAAGAAAGCGAGCTAATAAAAACKTGGTAAAATACAATCACCTTCGAGRCAAGCATGACTCTAATAAACTTTGATTATAATCTAAACGCATAGGCTTTTTTAACAAAATTTTTTTTAAATATTGCATAGTCATCCAGTTCTGAGCTATGTTTAAAATTTCAAGTCTCTGGCTCAACAGGAAGTTAGTTTAAAATCAATTGCAAAATTTGTCTCCCAACAGACAGACAGACAGACAGACAGACAAGAAAGCGAGCTAATAAAAACGTGATAAAATACAATCACCTTCGAGGCAAGCATGACTCTAATAAACTTTGATTATAATCTAAACGCATAGGCTTTTTTAACAAAATTTTTTTTAAATATTGCATTGTCATCCAGTTCTGAGCTATGTTTAAAATTTCAAGTCTCTGGCTCATCAGGAAGTTAGTTTAAAATCAATTGCAAAATTTGTCTCCCAACAGACAGACAGACAGACAGACAGACAAGAAAGCGAGCTAATAAAAACGTGGTAAAATAAAGTTACGCATAAAGAATTTTCAACTTCCTTTCGACCACAGCGCCGTTCAGAGAAACTCTTCTCCACGGAAGCTCCTAGCCGTCTGTTTTCGTTGCGATCGCTTAAATTCTACGTTACGAATTCCAATTACCTCCTATCTATTCAATCAAACGTATTGTAATCTGTTGGGCAAAAAGGAATTGGCAAACAGAAAGTGTTGCCAAGAAACCGCACACCACGTACGAAAGCGAACGTTTCACCGAGCGGTCCCCAGTTAGAAGGGTTCTCGAATCGAGTCGGAGAATGAGTGCGAGAGAGAGAGAGAGAGAGAGAGAGAACCAACGAGGCGGACACGTTGTGCGTCCCTTTCTGCCAGTTTATTAATCTAACCCTTCGTTTTTCCAGGGATCAAAGAGAGAAGAAAACGGGCAACCTTAAGATCGACATCAACGGCATGTAAGGGAAGCAAGGGATCGTGCTCAAGCGTGCTTAGGCCCCTAGAGAAAGTCAAAACGCAAACGGTAAACGAGTCAAGCAAAATTTGGATCCTTCGTCTTCGCCACGGCAACGGAAACTATCGAGACATCAGGACGCACCGACGACGACTACCTTGACGAATCGGTGATTCGGACCGCGAGGAACCAAGACGGAGAGAAGAAGAAGAAGGGGGGCAAGTACGCGGAGATACGTGAATCAAAGGCGGACGAAAAAAGGCAAAAAGAAACAAATACCACGAATTACAAAGGAGGGGAGGCAAGGGGGAGCCCTTGCACCCCGGCAAGCACCAGTAGGCAAATTCTGTAAATTCTGCGGCGCATACGGCGTTACAATCGCGACTCGCGGGGGCCCAAATAATCGCGTATAATAATATTCCTAGGTATATATATATTTTTAACGACTTAACTTATCGATTTGTAGCCGTGTATTACCTTCTCTATTTATTTTCCACCGAGTCTTGATTGAGATCGACGACGACGAAGAATCTTCGAACGTTCGGTGAAGAAACGAGAACGCGGCCAGTAGGAGAAGGGGGGGGGGATGGGTTAGAGCACGCGGAGGGTGGGTCCGAGTTCACCTAAGCGAGAACATAAACGGCCCCATCGATATTTCGTTTTTGAGTGACACCGCGTATTCTAAACACGTGCGAACGAAGAAAGGAAGGCACTCTTCAAGTCACACGCTCACGTATATGTAACACTTGTTCACACACACACGCGTAAATTCACAGTTCACAGACGCGAGAGATTCTTTTTTCGAGAGCGAGCCCCGCGCCGTCCTCGAACGAATTATCATTCGATTCAACAGACGATGCTGATTTCTTCAGGATTCGGCACAAAGTTCGACGGATTGCTCGAACACGATGCAGGAAATCGATTCACTAAGCGCGATAGCATACCTTAGCCTTTTGGACTCGAAGCAATTTTAATTCGAAGATCAAGACGTCTCTTTCAACCCTGATCATTTTTATTCTGTGTAATCTTTTTTACATTGTGCCTGTTTTCTCGTGCAACAGCTAAGCTCTTTACAATTTATAGAATACAAACGAATTTAACCCTCGCAAGGTAGGGTCTGATAACACGTAAATACTAAGGTGGGGTCCCTTAGACCCCGACAAATGAATTTCATGAATAGCCTCGTTTTTAATAAATTTGGGATAAAGGATAACGCAAGATCAAAAGTAAACAAACAGATTTAATTTTGTTCATGTAAAACCCCACATTATATACCTTGCGAAGGTTAATAATACACAAACTATTTATTTTCTCAGAGTGCAAACGGTCAACATTGGGTAGACTGTTTTTGAAATTGTTGAAGATCGAGAAAGAATATTAGCCCTTTGCACTCGGAACTATTTTAACTAGAAAATTAAACATTTCTTCCGATCTAGAATATTTCCATTCCCTATGATTTTTGAAATTTTATGGATATGATATTGGTATAATAATTCATGCAATACCTAAATGTTTAGTAATTGGTTAGATACCGATATATTTAATAATGGAAACAATATTTTGAATAATGGTACAGCAATTTTTAGTGGTGCCTCAGAGGGGACAACCGAGTGCAAAGGGTTAAATAGCCAATGTGTTTGCTATGATGTGTTCTCCGCGCGGTCGCTTTAACACATCAAGACCTGGATCACGTCAGCTTTCTGAGCTACTTGGAAAATTCGCATTACTTCTAATGTTCCAACACACCTTCTTACGTCCAACTTGAAATTTTAGTTATTTATAATAAATTTAATAAGGAACTTAACCGTTGTTGGATTTCAGACGGATCTAACTTTGTCAATAAGGCTTTGAATTAATTTGATCATTTATAAAATTGTTAAGAAAGGTTGAAATAGGGACATTATTTATGACATGGACATAGGAATAAGGGAGCATAAACTCTTATTTTAGGCGAGGGGTGTGAAGCCATTTCCGGGGAGCGGGGAGCACGGTCACGTGGTACTCTGGTGCCCCACTAGTGATTGGTTCTATCATATATGCGCGAAATTTGAAGATGAGACTTTTAGTTTGTTAACAATTATAAATTACAATAGAATATTTTCAATAAAATAAAGGAACAAAGTGTTTTATTTATAAATGCATGTCAAAATTAAACGGTCAGAAGTTAGAATCTATAGATATGAAAAATCTTACCCGTTTGGTTTTTTAACTTTACAAATACATAAAACATTGTTATTTAGAAATTGGAATACGTTTAGAACTTGTAATTACACAGTTTATTGCACTTTTTTACGCGTCGGCGTGGCGTTGCGTAGCGTAGCGTCTTCTAACAGTACGAATGCGCTTGCGCGATCACAACCAATCACTAGTGAGGCACCAGAGTACCACGTGACCGTCGTTCCCCGCTCCCCGGAAATGGCTTCCCCCCCGCAGCAATATGCTCCGTCCCCTTATTCCTATGTCCATGATTTATGATCATTGGGGAAAACTTTTTATTTATTTGTACTATTTATTTTTACTACACGATGGGTACATCAAATTTAATATACTGTGTGGTACAGGAGAATTATTTATACTTTGCGTTGGTTTATACTTTAAATTCTATTTATGCTCGAGGACTTGTTACTCGAAATAGATATTTTTAAGCTGATAGATCATTTCGATTAAAAATCTATATGG
>CM052247.1:1234056-1248391 GCA_028455795.1 Lasioglossum marginatum
TCGGCAAAAGTCAAAGAATACTATCCCTGGCGCATAAATGTCCCTCGGCAGACCCGTGCTGGGGACTTATATCGATAAAACACATAGTTTCATTATTATACAGGGTATATTAAATTGTTTATTATACAGGGTGTTTCGACAACAGGTGGGAGAAAATTCGAGGGGTGGTTCTCGACGATAATATATGACGAAAATGAAGAATAAAAAAATTGCGATTTCGACTTCGTTATTTAGTTATTAACAATTAAAAATCCGCCTAAAATGCGGCAACAAGTCTAACAAAAGTGTGCGTTGCGTACGTCATAGAGGAGCGCGACAGTCACGTATCAAGTGACAGATGCATGCATATCTTGGTTCTCGTTCGGGGCCCCAGCGAGGTGAAAATGTTTAATAAATCGTTGGACGACATTGAACCTATATACCTACTCGTTAAAATCCACAAGGGCATTTCTAATATCCGCCCTATGGAATTATCGAGTAGAAGGGGTCAATGCCCTTTCACTTTTAAATTGTTCTCACACATATCCACTGTCACGTCCGGTGGTTCAGCCATCACTAATAATTGATATAATCAATCATGTATAACATATACCTTTTGAATTTCTTTTTATGCTCACTTTAATAATGTTGTACGAATGTTGTACGAGAAATTAAATATTAAATACTATTGTTGATAATCAATGTCGAACTATCGTATATTACACCACATTGCGTGCGATAGAATTAGGAAAACTCCTTTTGAATTTGAATCTTTATTAAACGAAATAAATACATAGCGAAATTTATTTCATTAAATGATTGAGTCATTTCCAAATATAAATCGTGAGCGAATATCCGTTGAAGACTGTCCATCACTGAAGACTGCGAAGATTTTTCAGAAGAATCGATGAGCAATGAATTGTTCCTCGATCTACGAGATACGCAGATGTAATAAGATCTAGCCAAGAGGAAGATAAAAATGCAATGCACATAATTAAAAAGAGAGTGACTGAGAAGAAATCAATTAAGAAGAAATCGATCTATGAGATGCGTAGAGTACCATGATCTAGCCAAGAGGAGGATAAAAAATATAATACACATGATTAAGAAAAGAGTGACAGAGAAGAAAGTGATTAAGAAGAAATCGATTAAGAAGAATTGGTGATGAAGTAACCACCTTATGAAAATCAAGCTAAGAACAAAGGATCGATCGATCTATAAAAGGGATGGTCCCTCATTAGGAGCTCAGTCCACAAAATACAGTTCACAAAACACCATCAGTAGTCGTCAAAATCCAGTCACATATTCAATATCTAACAGTCAGTCAGTTGTCAGTCAAAGTTCGTCGCCACTATAAAAATTTTGCATCAGTTTGTGTAAAAGTGGAGTTTTATAAGATTAATAAATAGCGTGTACACGCGCTGGATTAATCATCAACATCATCCATCATAATCATCATCATCATCATCATCAGAAAGGAATTTGGAAGCGACCGATTCTGTCCTATACATAAGCGAGAATCATCTATTGGTAATTACCAACGAATATTTAATAAGATTTTTATAACTTAATGTAACCGAAATTTGATGCTTGAAATATATTTGTTTAGTTAAAGCTAACTCGGAATATAAAATCATTTTTAAAAGAGTCTACCCAACTTCGACTTCTTCGTACCAAATCCCCAAACAAACCCATAGAATTTAAGAAATCCTCAATTACCCGAACCGAAGCCGGTGAATGCAGGTAGGTTCAAAACTGCGTTGTATCTCAATTTTAATCTTTCAAATTAAACTTCAAATTAATTATCAAATCTTTGATACGTTCACCTCAGGATGTAACACCACAAATCCTTATCCTGCACTATAATTGTTCATAACACCGTACATAATGCACTGGAACAAACCACTATAAAATGGTATCCATTGAATCCATGAATGTTGAATAAAATCCTCACAAATGCAAATATCCACAAAAATGCACATGCGTACCGGAATCGTTCACAGCTAATTCACGTTTGATGCACGTCAATTTCACGTGCACCCGCTTAAATAACACCCTAATCCAACGTTTTAAGAAAATGTGTTTCTGCAAGAAGAATCGTCCGTACAAGCTAGCATCCGTATGCACACTGATTCGAGACAGCTGATGTGATCAATGACACACACATGAGATATTTGGCGGTCGCAGACAGAATGAGAAAGAATCGCGAAATGCGTGAAAACAGGATAGACAATGTATGTGTATAGCAACGCGCGATGTTTGGGCGGGAGTTTGCTGTAGATCTTCATTTGTTTTATCGTTCAGTCATTGACCTCATCAGCTGTCTTGAATCAGTGTGCATAAGAAAGCAAGCGTGTACGGACGATTCTTCTTGCACAAACAAATTTTCTTAATACATTGAATTAGGGTGTTAATTAAGTGTGTAGCCATGGTTCAGGATGGGAATGAGTTTTGACAGGAATATAGCTGGACAGACGAAATTTATTTTCGATTAGGGAAATGGTTTACAGGAGTCGAGGTAAATACATTCATTCAAATGGTTCAAATTATAAAAAGGACTCTTTCTCAAACTTCTTGAATCAGTGTGCAAGCGTGTACGGACGATTCTTCTTGCACAAACAAATTTTCTTAATACATTGAATTAGGGTGTTAATTAAGTGTGTAGCCATGGTTCAGGATGGGAATGAGTTTTGACAGGTATATAGCTGGACAGACGAAATTTATTTTCGATTAGGGAAATGGTTTACAGGAGTCGAGGTAAATACATTCATTCAAATGGTTCAAATTATAAAAAGGACTCTTTCTCAAACTTCTCACGTATACTCTAGCTAGGTTCCGTGTTAACAGGTGTCCAGAAGGTGTTCTGTCCTCTCTCGTTCGACAGGCGTCCGGATATTATCGCCGTACTCTCCATGTCGGAACGAGCGGCCAGGAACAGTCTCCTGTACTCTCCTACCTTCCCGACAGGTGACCGGGTATTATCGCCGTTTTCTCCTGCCGGGGTCCTGGGCGTCCAGGAGGTGCTCTGTCCTCTCTCGTTCGACAGGCGTCCGGGTATTATCGCCGTACTCTCCATGTCGGAACGAGCGGCCAGAAACAGTCTCCTGTACTCTCCCGTCCTCCCGACAGGCGACCGGGTATTATCGCCGTTCTCTTCTGCCGGGGGTGCTACTACTAACCGAGAGCGGCAGTGGTCCTTACCTCGTCCTTTCTCTCGGAATAGCAAATAGGCCGAGTCCCTCTGCGAACCCGCAATTTATATCCGTTCGTTGCTATCCGCGGTCGCGAAAATCAACAACCGGGTTGTTAAGCGCGATTCGACTTTTCGTGTGCTCCCCTCGCGTCGCTGCCCCGCGTGGTCGCCTACAAGCTTCCTTCGAGAAGCTTTTAGAAGCTTCTTGCTCCGCGTTTATGTTTCTCTTTCCTACTCGAATTTTCTATACATGCTACAAGTGGGTGTACTTTACATTAATTCCACTGATATTTTATTTTTCGCGTGCGAAAGTCAAATTGTGCATCAAACGTGAATTAGCTGTGAACGATTCCGGTACGCGTCGCATGTGTCGAACATATGGGCGAAAGAAAAACTGGATAATAAGTTAATAAGTGAAAATGACGGCGAGACGAGGAGCCAACGGCAACGGAATCGGTGCGCCATTAAATTCGCGAGCATACAGGTCAAAGCATCTTCCACCACGATGAATGAACTGGATATGACGTCAGTCGGGCTCGAATCTGACGCAACGAGTCCCTATCGATTTCCTCTTTGCATTCGACGCTGAAATAACTCGCGAGAATAGAACCCTCGAACAATCTCGACCGATAGGAATTACTTCTCGTCCTCGACCTTCCTTTCCGGGATTAAATGGGTTCGATTCGGGCCGCGGCTCTTCTTTTCTCTTGCTTGCAATTTTCTCGCCTCCGAATGTTACACACCGATGCCGCGCTCAAAAATCGATTTTCGTACGCTCAGGAACCAAAAGATAATTTCGAATATATGCTTGCCGGTCAAATGTTTTCTTACGTATATAAATATAGATATTGTACAAACCACTGAATAGATTTTTTACAATCCTGTATTCATGATTGGTAAATATTATTTAGCGGACAATGAAAGCGCGGGATCGCAAACCCTAAATACAACGGAACGTATTTAAGCTACTAAATGATTTCAAGGGATTTTTGGATACACAATATAAAACACTTTCTTGTATGTAAAGGTTGGGATCTCGTTATAAACTAATGTGATTCCTTTGTTCTGGGTCATGTAAAGGTATTAAAAAAACCAATTTCAATAAGCAAGAAAATGTTGACTATCTTGAAGATTCGACAAAATGACTTTCATTGAAAAAAAGTGATATATCGAAATATTGGTCTCTCGTTCCGAATCAAATAACTTTGGGGCAATGTTTTGAGTCGGCGAAATTAACCCTTATCACTCGAATGGTAACAGATTTTCAGGGTTAAAGAACGGTCGTACCATAATCTCTCTATTTTACCACGTTTTTATTAGCTCGCTTTCTTGTCTGTCTGTTGGGAGACAAATTTTGCAATTGATTTTAAACTAACTTCCTGTTTCCTATATTCTGCAATATGTCAGCTTTAGTTAATGTCCTTTGCAGGGCCGGATTAAGCCCAGTAGCAGGAGTAGCAAATGCTACAGGTCCCGCTCTTCTGGGGGGCCCCGCGCTTGCAGCAGAAAATGTGTAATAGCCCTGGCTACCGTTTACAGATATTTTTGCTTAAAAAAAAGGTCATTCACTTTTGTTTGTTTCTATGATATTATCATGCAAAAGCTGGGGTCTCCTGGTAACATTTGCTACGGACCCCGCACTGGCCCTGGGTATTTGTTTAAAATGCCCGACTTCAACCTTTCAGTTGTGGTGGCGTATTTTCTTCGAAATGTAGGAGCGTCCTATCACTGTAATTGTATCAAATATAACATAACAGCGAAATTTCGAAGTTCAAAGCTTCGGAACTCCGTTTCTTTTAATCTTGTAATAATTTACTACGGAGACTTCGATTCTCATCACCTTCGAAGTTTCTGAAATCCAAGCTTCAAAATCTTCGACCTTCGAAATAAAATAACAGCCCTAGTAGCTACCAACGTCCCCCACCATTCGACTATTCTGCGAAAGAAATAGCATGTGACCAATTCCCCCACTCTGGAAACAAAGTCAAGCTAGGAGTGGGAGACCAGAAAATTAATGGCAGGGGTAAAATGTTCCCCGCGGCTCTGATCTAAACCGTCACGGGTCGCTAGAGACCCAATGATGCCAACCAAGGGTTAAACACAAATTTCTAACTACATGGAATTTGAAAAAATCATCCACGCCATAAAGATTTTTATGCAAATTCTTATTTCTTAGGAAAATTGGAATGAAGGAAAAATTTCTTTCATCGACCACGAGACTCCTTGTGGAGAAAAGGAGATAGAAGTGTTATTAACGTTTCTAATGGTTGGGAAATTGCATAAAGATTTGCAGTCCAGGCATAATTGGATAAAATCCGCAATCCGTCTACAGTGTAGACTCCACACGAACACGAAGAAGACTCAATCCTACCGTTGAGCTTGCGATAAATAGTGTTAAAATTATAACCGAACCTAATTTCTTTGAATATATATATACACAAATCTCCTGGTAACATTTGCTACGGGTTCCGCGCTGGCTTAATCCGACCCTGGTCCTTTGATTATAACCCAGAATTCATCGGTTTGTTCCACTGTGCGCCGTAAAAGAATAGTTGGCGAGCGGGAAACAAAAGAGAAAATCGACTAGTTACGCTACCGAATCTGAAGGCAATATAAACGACGCGTCGCGACGGTGGGACGGTCATCGCCGCGTAGTGTAATTAGTCCGTGGAATCTCGTTACATCGCAAACCTCCCGGTTCCGCGTATGAATTCGCAAGTAGCTGTCCGAGTTAATTACACTTGGGTTCTGCGAACAAGTTGATGCCTAGAATTTTCGGGTCTCCGCGAGCTTCAGCGAGCTGGACTTTCTCTCGTTATGAATTAGTCCCTCAGCTCTTACAAGTAAAAGCTTATCTTTGTTTCGTCACTTCCGGGCATTGTCAGGGGTCCTCGGTGACAGAGCTGCGTGGCATAATTGCCTTATGATTATTCGTTAACCCTCATATGTCCGTTGACACTGTGTTCCACACAGTTTTCAAAGACATCGAATTCTTTTTCACAGCAAGGAACTCTCTATTCCCTCTTCTTCTTTTTTTAAGTTGTCCGCTCGACACCGCACCGCTTACGTCAGAACGAGAGGGTATGTCACATTTTATCCTCTTCCAACGAAAGATATCGCTGCTCGGCCGACCATTTTATGGGACCCCTAAACTCTAAGCCTATTCAACAATAATGTCAAGCCGGGTAAGTACTCTCGTCCACAATAAGGCCATCCTGAGCCGTTCAACAGTAAGGGCCCGTTCAGACACGGCGGAAACCCCGCGTTTTCGACCGCGCGATTTTTGTTTTCGATTGTTCAACCGCGCGGTCACGTGTGAACGAATACATAGACGCTGATGCAAATAAGGTCCGCGCGGTTCAAATCGCGCGGTCGAAAACGCGCGGATTCCGCTGTGTCTGAACGGGCTCTAAGGGCCTGTGTTTTATAACTTCAAATATTCTGCGTGGATTTGATTGAATTAATTTTTGTAATGTTTCTAATTTAATTTCAGACCACGCCTCTCTAATCCCATTTTTCAATTCTGAAACAGTGTATACTGTTTCCCATTGTCGTATACCTTTTGTGCTAATATTCCCCAAAGATTTTCAATCGGATTTAAGTCCGGATTCCTTGATGGCCAGGGTAAAACTTCAACTTTTACAGTCTCAAAATAGTTTTTAATTGTTTTTGCATGATGTATTGCTACATTATAGTGTTGGAATATTAAATTAGGTCCACCAATCTTGTCGCTATATTCATCCAGTACGTATTCCAATAGTTCCTGATATTTTTCAGCATTGGCTTTTGGAGGGAACCACTGTCATTTTTAAATTTTTTCATCACGCAGATCGTGCCAGTAATATTAAATCTCATCTGGGCCGACCAAATTAAATCTTTTTTCATCATAAAAAATCACCGTCTTCCACTTTTCGGTCCATGACACATGATATTCTGCAAACTTTAATCTCTCCTCCTTGTGGAATTTAGTTAGCGGAGGTTTTCTCGCTTTTTTAGAATATTTAAGTGTCCCACTCGATCTCAGAACTCGCTGTACACGTCGAACATCAACTGGTAAATCTAATTTCATTTTGTATGATGCATTTGGCATGAAGCATATTTTGTTGTGCTTCTCGAAAAATTTTACCTTTGTCCCTTGTAACCTGTGTTAATTTTTTTGGATGACCTGTAGATTTTTCACTGCCGTATTTTTCTTTTAATTTTAAAAAATTGTTTATGACATTTAATGACCTTTTCAATCTTCTCGCTATTTCTCTGTTAGGGAGACTCATATTGTGGAAAGCAATAATTTGGCCTTTTTCGTTATCATTTAACGATTTAGTAATATTAAACGAACATAAAATATTTTTTATAATTTTCAAACTTTATAAATCGTTCAAAAAATTGCACTATCATTAGTATTTTTTAAATGTTTCTCCGTGAACCTAAGATTATTTCGTATCTTGTACTCGATAATTTTCAAAGTATTTTTGAAACAGGTACGTCTTTACACTAATACTGTTGATAGAAACAAATGCCACAGTATATTTCCGAAAACGAAAATATAAGTAGAAGCAGTAAACTAGCCGACGCGGCTAGTGAACCTATCATTATTTCGACCACTGTATATTGAATTTTTGGCAAGTTACATTATATTTTTTATGTTCTGTTAATTTTAGTATCGAGATATGCATCTTATTATCAGATATTCATTTTCCAAGACCTGAACCATGTCGTATGCGAGTGCCCAAATTATGAGAACAAACATAATACATATATTAGAAATAAAGCTTCTCGAAGGCAAACATTGCTTTCCTTTTTCCATTATCTTGTAATAGAAAAAGATCTTTACTGTGACGTGTGCTTTAAATTAATAGGTAACTATTGAAATTGTATTCATAAATAAGAAATGCGTTAATGCTGATAATATACATCGGGTATAGCGATTGTTGTTTGAATGTTGGAAGACATGGCCACAATGTTACGTTTCAACTGGTCTGGTTAGGTCTGGATTAGGTCTGGGTCAGGCTCTCAAACATTTTCTGAGATATTTTCTCTGTTAGCGATATTACTGTGTGCCCGTGCTGCCATCTAGCAGTTCTGCTCGATAAGCGGCGCGCGATCGTCACTACAAACCAATATGGCAGCGCCCTTACCTGTCAAAAACACTCCAAATTGCTCAACTTTAAGCAAGCATAAATCCTGAACCATTGATCCTACAGGATCGAAACTTCGATCTGCAGGGTCCCCGTTTAATCCGGTACAAATCTACTGGATTAAAAAGGCACAAATTTTGAGTCCGGTAAAGTAAAGTTTACCCTAGATCTACACTGGTGGAATTAATTCTGGGCACTTTGAATAAAAATATTCTTTATTTCATATTTGTGCAGAAAATGTATATTCTGCTATGCTACCGTAATATATTTATTGTAATCTATCATGTTTATACTGAATATTTTCACATAATTTGGTTTGTGTTTCCAGAAGTGAGGACCTTAGTTTTTAAAAGTATGAATACCGACTAAAATGGCTTCGCGAATACCTCGAAACGTGTTGAGATTGTAATTTTTATTGTATATTAAAAGTATGGCTGTGAATGGCCTTTTTAGTGATTTTTTTTATATAAGCGACGCCCTAAAATTAGAAAACAATGATTAGAATATAAAATATGAATGATCATATATTAAATAATTTGAATAAATGCGAAATTTAAGTAAAAATTCAGAAGTGTCCAGGATTAATTCCACTAATGTATATAAATAATAAGTAATTATTTTTGTCTCTTACGTAAACTTCCAACTAACAAATAATTTTTTATCTAAATAAACATTTAAATGAACATTTTCTTAAATGATGCCCAACTCCGTGTCAAACTAATTTTTCGAAAAAGTGCATCGTGCGATTCATTCGTTGTATTGTTGCAAACATTGAAATTTGTCCGAACAATCTGATGCAGTTTTTGCCGAATAAGGATTTTGCAAAGTAATAACTTCACCAAGTATTTGGCCACAGCTTTGGGAAGTTGAACCACGTACTTCGCTTACAGTTCCCAAGTTTAAACGCGTGTACAGAATTTAGTCCAAATTTATTCGCAGTTCTTGCTCCGCTGTAAATAATTTCCAGCGGATTCTGCAGTTGCATGAAATAGCGGTCCTCGAGTAAAAACGAGTATAGTAACTAAAGTGCAACACGGAAATTTTACGTCAAATACTTTCATTCATAAACGTACTATACCTCCAGCAAAAACTATTCGACCAAACAAACCAAGCGTCTGTCATTATTAGACAGTGGATGTTTATGCAAAATAAAAATCGTCCGAATCAAAGAAACAGAAATTAAATAAAAATGTATTTCTCATTACAACAATTTTAACCAATACAAGAGAATGTAATAATGAATGCTTTCAATGTTTTTACAGTTTGACATTTCAATTAGTCATCTTCCTGATAACTCCATAAAATCCGCAGTCTACTCATTTATGACTATTTATTTCACGTGAAAAATACTTGCACTAGTGATAAAGGCAAATGGAACAATCAAATTATTTTGCACATAAAAAATTCATTAAGAATCAATACAAAAATTCCTTTTTTAAAAAGGCACTTAACGAGAAATTTCAATTTCAAAGCATTAGAAAGTATTCTAACCTAATTTCTTTTTTGTAACTACATCACACCGAGTGACAGTTTGTTGGTTTACTAATATTCGTTTGAAGTATGGATAATTCTTGCAGCGCTAAATAGTAAATTACAGAGCCTAATAATAATTGAGAACGTGAGCTCGACATACAAATGTCGAGGGTCTTTATGCAAAATAAAAACTTTCTACCTGAATTGCAACAAGTTGGGTGAAATAAATATTTCATTTCTTGTTGAAGTTAATAGGTTTAAAAAATAATATAGTAGTATATTTAAATTCTTCAAATTTTTCTACTGTCAGAAATTAGACCTACCCATTTTTATCATAATGTTTGATGCAGACTGCGGATGTTTATGAGATTTTTAATTTTTGCTGACAAATTCCGTGAAAGTTGGAGCAAATAAAATATTATTTTCAGTGGTAGTAGTCTTTGTAATTCTGGAATAACTAAAAGTATTAAATTCTGCATAAAAAAATGCATAAAGATCCGAAGTCTAGTCATCACATATTCTGTACCGGCATTTGGAAAAATGGGAACGGAAATTGTTCTTAGTTCAATTTTTAGTTATTTTTAGTTAAACAGAGCCACACTTACGATGTTGATAGAATATTTTCTGCCGGAGATGGTAGAATGCACCAATCAGTGGTATTCGCTAGTTCGTATGCGGAACGCATGATTCTAGTAGAATTAGAGCCCTAGCGGAGAGATTGACCCTAATTATGCTCTAACTGAGAAAAGCCTAACGTAACTTCTCCAAGAATCAGAACGCTATACAGGGTGGTCCACGCAATTGTTTCAAATCATAACTCCGTTATTATTGCATTTACGAAAAAATGCCAAAGGAGAAAGATAAATGGTTCGAAGAGCACTACATCTGTAGGCCTTTAAATTTTTTTTAGATGCAGCAGTGCATGTGCAATTAACAATTGCATCATTTCTTTAAATAGAAATGCATATTCTTTTTTACACAGATCGATTCTTCTGTTCATTCTACGTAAAAAATGATTAGGGTACCTAAAAATTATTAGATCTCGAGATATTTTCAAAAAATGTCTTGTATAATTCCACACAATCAAATTTTGCGAAATATTTGTTTGCGACATACGGCTCCTTTCAAACTTTTTCTCTTCTCGATGAGTGGAAGGCGTTGATGTAAAAAAGACTTTAACAACAGTTTTCTTTGTTATAAACAATTTTGCGGCATGTTTCTCTTACAAATTTCCACCGATCCAGAGGTGTATATTCGCCCGACCATTACTTTTAATACACCCTGTACAGTAGTGTGCGAATTAATGTGAACACACGAATATTTTGAATGTCTTATTAGTTTTTGAAAGTTGGCAACATGTCAATGGTAGCGGCCATTTTGTTGTACGTTTGATGAATTAGTCCGTGCTGACCTGTTGAGAGGTATTGAGGTGTCGTTAGTGGATAAGTCTGTTAGGAATTACATTTTAAAGCGTCACGGATTGTTATATACAATTTCGGAAAATGGATATAACGCCAAGAAAACGAGAAAAATATAACCTGTCTGGCCAGGAAACTCGCTGGATGTAAACACCATTGAAAATCGGTGGGCTATTGTGACAGCGAAACTTCGTAAAGTTGACTGTATAACAAAAACGAAGATGATAGAGGCGGTAATTCAGATATGGTTTCGAGACGAACAAATATTAGAAAAATGCAAAAATCTATGCCTGAACGTGTGGAAGATATTATACAAGCCAAGGGAGGCCATATCTTATATTAAAACAATTGAAATATATACCACTTTGTATTTGATTTTGTGTTTAATCACCAATAAATGATAGTTTTCAATATTTCACTTGTGTCCAGATTAATACGCACACTACTGTAGCTTGACGGAAAAGCCGAGCAACAGCCATCTCGATTTACGTTCATCGACCCGTGCGGCTTTGACAAATTAAAAAACATCGAAAGAAGTTCCACGGCGCGGCGCGGCGCGGCGCGGCGTTTCGAGTTCGTGACGAATTACGATCTAATACGTGGCCGCACACGTACCTCGGAATCGTGGGAAGGTTCCGCATGGCGGATCACGCGAAAATAATTTACTATGCGAGCGTAACCGTAATGCCCGGGGAAATAGCATACTTCGCGGCGGTTATTTGCTCGTTGTGTTTCACGGGCATTTAGCAAAATCGTGCGCGATACCACCGGCCAAAAACCGGGACGGTCTTTGGGCCAATCGCGAGCCATTTAATTAATCAATTCTGCCGCTTGGATCGAATCGTGAAATGATCATCTCAAACGGAGTGCTAAAAAATTGAAAAATCGATTGAAGCAAACATTTTCGTTTGAGAAACGCGAAAGAACTATAAATCAATTATTAAAATAATCGATCACCCTGGTTGTCAAACGAATTCTATAGAAAACTAGCTGCTCGTGGCACCTCGGCCCTCCGGGCGTGTTGCCCTGGCGGGCTATGTTACCGATTTTTTTTATATTACTTGTGTAGGGAGTTTTGCGCTAGCGCTTTCCCCTAGGCCGCGCCTAGAGAAAGCCATACCATGAGTTGGCAGCCCGGCTTCATATTTCAAACGATTTTTTTTATTTTTTTTTTATTAAATATATCTTTATTGCTATTAAGCTTAACAACAACAAAAATATAACAAGGCTTGAATCCGCTCGGATCCATTAGCCATCGATTTTTTTTTATATTACTGTGTATCCGTGCTGCCATCTAGCGGTTCTGCTCGGTAATCGGCGCGCGATCGTCAGACCGAATCGTATCGATCGGATCATACACGCAGAGATACTTTTCAATTTTATATATTAAAGATCATAGACTTGCAAATAGAAAGTGAATCGAAACCTACTTTTGGAGTAAGTACACTTGCTATAGTACCTTATTTTATTATACTTTACGCATTAAATGAATCGGCTTCATTAAAAGCATACACTACCGTCCATTTTTTTCGTCAGTAAAGGACCTATACATTATGAGATAAAAATGGTACTTACTAATTTTTTCTAATCTAGAGAATGTATATTAAATCTGACCAAAATGTCCTATATTTTCTGAATTTTAATTATTATTCTTATATTTTCTAACTTTTTAGATTTAAGTGGGCTAATTGTTTTTCAATTTGCCTTCTACAGCTATCCATAATCAGCCGACAATTTCTCAATTTCATCAAAAAATAGTATATGTATATATTTAATTTTGCATTCAAACATTATCGTATAATAATAACATCTAATCAGAATAATAATTAGCTCATTTTGTTGAAGATAAGTTTGTGCCCAGTGATTTACGGACGGGAGTGTACTTTAATTTACTTTTTAATTTATAGATCTACAATTACAAACAAAATTCGATTCGCACTTAATATTTCAACTATCCGAACTCTCTTAAAAGGCTCCTGAATGACTGTGCTGCATGAGAAAGAAGCAACGAAATCTGCTTTTAAATATAATAATAGTCTCCAAAGAAACAATGGAATTATTAATTATTCTGGGTGGTTTACTGATTCATGATTGTAATACGGAATGACAGAACCGAATCATAACCGAAACCGGAACCGAAATCTGGACCCGAAAAATTGTCCTATTTTTTACACCATAGATCGATAGAGTATCAAATTCTGAGTATAAAAGTGTTGACCTTCATATGTCATAAGCCTAATAGTTAACGAGATATTATCCGAAGAAAAAAGAAAATTATTTCGCGATAATATCTCATTAACTATTAGATTTAGGACATATGGAGGTCAATACATTTTTATACTTAGAATTCGATAGTCTATCGATTCATGACGCAGAAAGTAGATCTTTCCATTTTAAAAAATCAAGCTGACCTTCAAATCTCCTCTATACCTACACCCACGTAGAAAATATTTATGTCACAATATACCCCCCTCTATATCGTGTAAGTTTTGTATAAGGGTGGGGCAATAACAAAGTCCACTTTGAATATTGTCGTTATTTGCAATAATATGGAAAAATGTTATACACAAAATTTACACGGTATAGAGGGGGGCATATTGTGACACAAACATTTTCTGCGTGGCTAGAGGCATAGAGGAGATTTCAAGGTCACCTTGACTTTTTAAAATGGAATGTCCTATGTCTTACACCATAGATCGATAGAGTATCAAATTCTGAGTATAAAAGTGTTGACCTTCATATGTCATAAGCCTAATAGTTAACGAGATATTATCCGAAGAAGAAAGAAAATTATTTCGCGATAATATCTCATTAACTATTAGATTTAGGACATATGAAGGTCAACACTTTTATACTCAGAATTTGATATTCTATCGATCTATGGTGTAAAAAATAGGACATTCCATCTAAAAAAGTCAAGGTGACCTTGAAATCTCCTCTATACCTACTAAATCTATACCTACACCCACGTAGAAAATATTTATGTCACAATATACCCCCCTCTATACCGTGTAAGTTTTGTATACAGGGTGGGGCAATAACTATGTCCACTTTGAATATTGAATATTGAATTATTTGCAATAATATGAAAAAATGTTGTATACAAAACTTACACGGTATAGAGGGGGGCATATTGT
>CM052247.1:1258887-1273228 GCA_028455795.1 Lasioglossum marginatum
GCCAACCAAGCTTACGGAATACCGACCGGCGAAACAGACCCGTTACACTAGCTCTAACATATTTTATAACAATATTGATTTTTTTAATGGCACGTTACAGGCATTCAAAACAAAATTGCAATACTATTTGTTAATCGTACCTGTATTTGTTTAGTTTCGCGCGGTCCATTCTTATGTAAATAGGTTATGTTTTCTTTTTGTTTTTATCAGTTATACTGTAAAAACTGTATACATTTGTATAAAAGGACCTCGGTCCGTATATAATAATAATAATAATAATAATAAAAAATACAAAAACGCAGTACATTTCCGCGCCTTAAAATTGAGCGTACAGGAGAATTAATTAAAAACTATGGTTTCAAATACTCGTTTTACGATGAAAGTGTTTTCAACCGTTTTATCCGTACCGCCTTTCTCTTCTTTCTCGGTGTTATGTTACGTTTGAACGTCATTAATTACTGTTTATTAGCAAAACTACGGGATGGCTGCGCAAAGAACAGAAGTAGATATTTCTACGCGAAAAAATTAGTAATTATTAATTAATAATTACCAATTAATAATATTAAAATAAAGTTGTTTTGTGGGGGTAAAACACCTTGAGAGAAATTGGAAAAATAATAGGTAGATGTCATTCTAGCGTGCAGAAAATTATAATCAAACGCGACGTCATGAACAATGTGGATGGGAACAAGTGGATATATAAAAATTCACAAAATTTGTTATTATGGTTATTTATATATATCATTGTCATATATATTATTGTTATATGGTTAGTTCTATTTCTAAATTTCTATTATATTATTACCAGACTGCGGATCTTTATGCAAAATAACAATTTTCTGCCTGAATTGCAACAAACTGGAACGACATAGAAATTTATTTTCTTTCCTAATACTATATGTTTAATAGGTTGAAAATAATACAACAGTGTTTTTAAATTTTTCTGATGGTCTTGCTGTTTTAAATTACACCTACTCATTTTTGCCATATTATCTGTCTAATCGTAACTAACTAAAACGATGTTTACAAAATGACCAAAAGCTTTGATGATGCTTTGTTTCAAATGTTTCAAATTTTTCGACTACAAGTCAATTTTTATGACTAATTATCACTGTCCAACAGCCAAAAAACGTTTCGATTCTCACTATCCGATTCTTATAGAGTTTTTCGCGCTAATTCCGAATCTGTCTTTAATTTTTCTCTTAGACGCACAGTTTTCGAGAAATTTGAGTTAAAAAAAAGACATTTTTCGACTTTGAACAAATATTGTGATGTTATTATAAAAGATATTGTATTGCTTTACAGCAAAAGATTCTCCGGACTCTCCCGAATCCAGGGATGTGCAATACTGCACATCATATACTGCGATTGCATATGTTTCTACATTCTAATATTAATGATCAATTAAGTTTCTGTATTTTAACTTTTACTAAAACCACATCTAAAGAATAAGAAAGATTCGAATAATGAAAGAGATGGTTTGTTTATCTTTCTCCTGGAAATAAATTCTTAAACAATCCGATATTACTGCAATTTCTTGTGCTCCGAGTCCTTTTGTTAAAAAGCATGTCTCCGTATTTCTTCCATTTTTATTTACTTGTATTTTTCTTCCTATCTACTTTCCCGCGACGTTTCTATATTATTTTATTTACTTTTGCCTTTCACAATTTTCCTTCCTGCTTCACTGCGCTTTCCTCGACTTTCATGATTAAAAATGTCTTTATACGTATTTGTTGCTTTTAGAAGAAAAGTAGCCATGATATCAAATCTTCAAAGCTTACATATAAACCAATTAATTTGTAATATGAATTATCTTTTTGTTTAGTATGTTTCTGCATCACACTACACAAAATCAAGGATACTATTATAGGGTTAAAGTACGGATGATGTATGTGTATATTGTATGTGTGCGTGTTAATAGGCAGCCCTATATATGACTGAATTCGTAATAACAAAGAATCGTAATTAACAGTAGAGTTACGATCGCCAACGAATCGCAAAAAGAAAATCAGATCAAAACGAGCAACCGCGACAAACACGTCTGTCAACGATTGGTTATCCGTGCGTTCTTAATACAAATAAATACGACTTCTCCTTACAACGGCTCGGCTTTTCCTTACAAATATCAGAAGTGGGATTGCCATCGTGTTCGACAACGTGTATTTATGGAGACGTGTCGCGGCTCGGAAATTTTGAAACGTATCGGTTCATGTAGAGTATTCGGTTTATGTTACGGTCTTTTGTGCAGTGATTTGATTTAAGTTGTGATATCTCACGTAAGAATTATCTCGCAAATATGGTTATGGTGTCCGAGCTTAAAGAAATTCTGAAAGAAAATGGCTTGTCCACTACGGGGACGAAGAACGAATTGGTCAAGCGGTTGATGGATGCGGGGATTCCGATACCGACCGAACTATAGGGTTAAAGTACGGATGATGTATGTGTATATTGTGTGTGTGCGTGTTAATAGGCAGCCCTATATATGACTGAATTCGTAATAACAAAGAATCGTAATTAACGGTAGAGTTACAATCGCCAACGAATCGCAAAAAGAAGATCAGATCAAAACGAGCAACCGCGACAAACACGTCTGTCAACGATTGGTTATCCGTGCGTTCTTAACACTAGGTTTACGAAGCTCTAGAAATAACTATTTCACATTATTGTATAAACATAACAAGAATGTGTCTATCCAAATTTTTGGCCATTTCTCCAATAATGTATTCCAAAAGAAATAAATTTGGTAAATAATTCCTCAGGAAAACATCTTTACAATCTCAATAATCGCACATTAAGAATATTAGAAGCCGTCATTTTGACGGGTCCCGTAAACCTAGTGTTAATACAAATAAATACGACTTCTCCTTACAACGGCTCGGCTTTTCCTTACACTATTAATTTTTTTAAAAATGTTTCCCTTTGAAAACATAGGCTAGTTCTTAATAGTAGTAGTGTATGTTAAAGTAGAGAGTTTAGCTTAGGGGATACACCTCTAATCCCTAATTACCTTCACGTAGGGTAAACGTACTGGATAGGTGGAAATCTCTTAAAAAAATGGACCGCAAAATTGACCTTCTTCTTTTCAAGGTTAAAATTGTTTTTTACTGCATCCTATAGTACTGATAACAACGAACACAGGTCTGAAGTTTCAAGGTTCTTTTAGAAAACGACTTTAAAGTTTCGTGGACCATTTTGTTCGATGTGTCTACAGGTAGTGATGGGCATTCAATACTCTGTCTTGCAAAGTTTTCGAACAAATCGATCACCACAGAGTTTCGAATTAATTCGATATTTATTCGGAATCAGAAATTCTTGAAACTCTTGAAATCCTTAAAAGTGTTCTAAACATACGATAAAAAAATCAATCAGATTCATCAGAGGGTACGTTTTTGTTCAAATAAAGAGTGTGGCGTCAGGGGAGCTGATCCTACGTTTGCCCGAATAAGTTCGAAAAAAATTGGTAAACTTTCATTTCGCTAAAATGAGTGCATTGGTACTAGATTAGGTAGATCCACTCGGTGAAAGAGTTGATAGTGTTTGGATTGGTAGGGTGAGTCGATCGTTCGTCGTGGATTCACTCGGCACCCTTTGATTCTCTCTTCGTTCCCACGTTCGCTCAGGTAGGCCGGAAGTGCTCGCCTGTATTACATTCGCGACGAGGAGCGCGGGCGTCTGGCGTTCCAGCAAAATCAATGCAAATCGGCGCGCAAGGCGGCTTCCGCGAAAACGTTTGTTTCGTTCGGCCGGAGATACGTCACGAACGAGCAATTATGCCATAAAGATTGTCGAGAATGACCAACGTGCGCAACAAGACGCTCTGTTACAAGTTACAATGTTACAGCACGACCGGCTGTCGAGAGCCGAGAGCTCCGATTCAACTCGCAAATTCAAGGCAGGTCAATAAGTAAGCAGGTTCTCACCATTTTTATTTCAAATGCAAATTACATATTAACCCTTTGCACTCGGAGCTATTTTACCTCGAAATTAAACATTTCTTTCGATCGACCGATTTCGTACTCCAGCATTTTAAAAAAATTTCGATAAACCATAAATACATAAAGATTCGGAGTCTAGTTATTATCAAACGAAAATAGGATTTTATTTGGTACCACTTTCTTAAGATTTGTCTAGATAAATTGAGGATTGCATAAACATCCGCAGTCTATTAATATAATTAATATTCTGCATTTAGTCTAATTACTAGACTGCAGATTGCAAAAAATAGAAGCTATTTTACCTCGAAATTAAACATTTCTTTCGATCGACCGATTTCGTACTCCAGCATTTTAAAAAAATTTCGATAAACCATAAATACTGTTGTATACGATTCTCTCTAGCATTAGTAATCACTCATGTAATCTAAGTAATTTTAGTTCGTCTCTCTATCTTCAGTTCGACATTCTATCTACCATTACTCATCTTTGAACCTCATCCCCATGATTCATCCCTTACTGACCATTAGACCTAAAACAACCCCCACTCTACAGAACCTAAAACCTATATCTCCTGCTGATTTCTTCTTCTCCTCAGCATTCTTTTCTCAGTATTCATTCGCTTCCGATCAGTCTCTTACCGAGTCTTGTCTAGACTACTAAGATCTTTTGTATTACGTCCGTAGTTGTATTTCGTTTAGAATTTGTACTTAATAAATATACTTATTTTGAGTATCCGGAATACAACAATACATAAAGATTCGGAGTTTAGTTATTACCAAACGAAAATAGAATTTTATTTGGTACCACTTTCTTAAGATTTGTCTAGATAAATTGAGGATTGCATAAACATCCGCAGTCTACTAATATAATTAATATTCTGCATTTAGTCTAATTACTAGACTGCAGATTGCAAAAAATAGAAACCAAGTTGCATGTTGGTTTTTCCCTTAATACATGCTTTTAATTGAGGAGAAATCATATATTGACATCTTCAATTTTTTTAATTTTACAACCATTTTGAATGTCATCTACTCGATGTTGCTATAAATCCATAAAGATCCGCAGTCTACTAATTACAGACCATATTTTACAGGTCACATATGTACAAGCGTCTGTAAATGTCTGTTTTGAAAAGTATACACCTGAGTCACAAAAATAATATGACAAAAGTCAAAATAGTGGCCCACTCAATTCCTACGTTGCAAATCTACAATTCACTTAATGTCTACATTGACAAATTATAAGTTAGTCATAGCTATTACGAAACAAACCACAATGATCCCCAAGAGGTGGATGTAACCTTCATAGATAAACAAGCTGAAAAGAATATTTAGCACGACGGTATCCACTGGTTTTAGTTTTATTATAAATAATTTACTATATTATGTTTACGTAAAATTACTCACACGCGTATGCACATGAAATGAAGGAATTTTATTTGTTTATAAGGACAAACAGTGTTTTTACTATATATATTATATATAATTTAGCGTACACACAAATATTTTAAAATTAAATTCTCGGTTTAATATTTCGCTTTGAAACATTAAAATATTTCTCCTTATATATAATACATAAAACGTTATCGAGCTTCTTCACTGGCTGATTGTTATTATAATAGTTTTACCATCCGTGTTAAAGAAATTAGTTTCAATGTCATTGAAACATGTTACTTGGATACTTTCATTTTGGCAGAGAGGGTGGTTTTAGGATTAATTTTTTGTCTACACATTACTCGTGTAATTTAATTAGTTATGCAATGAACCAGTGTAATTATCCATAACCTTCTGCACGGTAGCGTGGTCCGCAATCGTAATTTTTCCGATCTCCCTTGGCAACGTAATTTTATGTATATCTGACTTTCGGATGGAAATATGAGTTTCCGATCTTTTCGAAGTAATTATATAAAATCATTGCCAATAAACAGTGTCAAATAACAATTACACGCAGCACGGCAACGAAAACAACTGAAGTGTAACAACAACGTTAAAAACAACGTCCATCGATTGCCATTTATACACTCTATTTCGTTAAATTACATATACATATTGTTCTGTTTTTTTCACCAACGAATTGTGGTGGTTTGCTCTTAACATAAAGATTAGAAAAAGAAAATGTTGTATGAAGTTCTAGAATAAATACTTCTTCATTATATAGATGGCAACACTTGTGGTTCGACGGAACATGGCCGCACCGCGACCATCCCTCCCCGCTCGCTTGGAGCCCCCTCTCGCCCAGAAGCGTACCTTCCGCTCAGTCCTTTAGGTCCATGTTCGCCTCTCCCTTCCATTGAGAGGCAACCCTCAAAAATAGCAATTATAGGCCGAAAATCATGAAAAATTGAAATTTTTATCACTTTCGATCGTTTAGGATTCGTAAACCAATTAACCGATGAAAATGAAATTTTCAAAACGTATATAATTTATACGAGTTTACAAAACACATCTTTGAAATTTTATTAGGCCAGCTAAAAAAGTTGTAAAAATCAATTTTTACTATTGCTTTTCACAATTCCGATTAAATACATTTTTTACCACGCTTATATTAGCTTGCCGAGTTGTTGTCGTTGTCGTTGTTGTTGTATGCGTCAAATCTTGTAATCGAATTTTAAATCACTTCCCGATGAGCTAGAGAGATGAAATTTTAAACATAGCTCAGAACTGGATGACAATGCAATATTAAAAAAAAAAATTTTAAAAAAAGACTGTGCGTTTAGGAGAAAAAAAATTTTAATATTAACCGTCACACCTCTCGCCGCGCGACGCACGGTAGTGGATCATCGCGTTCAGCGATCCCCACTCCGCGCGCCGGCTTTCCCTACTCCACTACGCGTTCGCACTCCGACTCATCCCCACTCCACTGACCCACTTCGCACCGAAGGAGCTCAGTCCCATTCCGGACTTCATCAAGAGACGTCGGACTAAAAAGTAGAAAATAAAAAATACATAAAAGAACTTTTTAAAAACCACGCTTATATTAAGGTACACTAAAAAGGAGAAAATAATTTTTTTAGGCATTAGCGACAATAAATAAAAGCGTGGAGCGCCCACGAAGATTGCGTCAATATAGTTTAGCGCTCCACGCTTTTATTTATTGTCGCTAATGCCTAAAAAAATTATTTTCTCCTTTTTCGTGCACTTTAATATAAGCGTGGTTTCTAAAAAGTTTTTTTATGTATTTTTTATTCAACATACTTATTAGACGTCATTTACTAAATCCTTCTAGCCTTACAGAGAAATTGAAGCCGTTTGGTCCATTCATAAAAAAGTTATTCCGATTTAACCCTTTGCACTCGGAGCTATTTTAACTGGAATATTAAATATTTCTTCCGATCTAGGATATTTCCATTCCCTATGATTTTTGAAATTTTATGGATACGAAATTGGTATAATACCTCATACAATACCTAAATGTTTAGTAATTGATTAGATACCGATATATTTAATAATGTAAACAATATTTTGAATAATGAGAATACTTTTAATAATAAACAGCAATTTTTAGTGGTGCCTCAGAGGGGACAACCGAGTGCAAAGGGTTAAATTGTGCGTGAACAGTTATGTGGGTGACTATATATTCTCTATTCTCAAATATAGTTAACACCAGTGATGTGAAACTCGAGCGATATTATTCTAATATATCATAGAGTTTGTCATTGTCCAATATGGCAGCAATCAATCGTAAGATCCATTCATGTCAAACTCTGCATTGGCCGATATTCGCACCAATTGCCTGACACTGTCAACAACGTGAACGATGTGTGTTGTAGCGGTCCGAATGTTGCATGGAGCAGGTGGCAGCCGCCTCCTTGCTATTGTGTATCGTAGCGTCGCGTCGCGCCGCGTCGAGTAATTTGATATTGTTTCCGAGATCAAGTAGTTTCTGCTTCGTTTCGTTCGTAAAATGCTTGGTCCAATTTAATCCTTCGCAGCTCCCTTTCTTTGTTTCCTTTAACATTCCCAGATCAAAGACGCATGCGATCGACATTGTTCTCAACAACTTTCCATTCCCCATTATTCTGACGCGATAAGAAATGCCGAAAAAAGGTTTTCAAGTATGTACACTCCAGGACAAAAAGATAGCACACATGAAAATGATTTTCATTTGTGTTTACATTGCTACCGTTTCTACACACTATTCAAATATGTTTAATAACACTGTCCAACAAATTTAAACTTTTTTTATGTTTTCATATAACTGTTGGGTGGATCTTATAGAGTTTTTTGCGCTGATTCCGAATCTGTGCTTAATTTTTCTCCTACACAGTTTTTGAGAAACTTGACTTTGAAAAAAAACCTATTTTCCAAATTTAAACAAATATTGTGATGTTATTATAATAGATATTGAATTGTTCTTGGTAGCAAAAGATTCTATAGACTTTCCTGAATACAGTGATATCCAATATTAATACATTATGAATGTTTAAACATGTTTAAACAATCATTAAAGACGGAGAGGCACCACTTTTGCACCGTTTTTTGATGATATTTTTTAATTTATATGAAAAAATAAGGGTCCAGCGGAAAATCGAACTATACCGCGCGATAGAGCAGACTTTTATCTTGAGAAACCATGCTTTCAAGTTTCCAATGTCGACGATTTTATCGAACCAGAAAGCAAAATATCATCGACACGAGTCACCGCCAGTGGTGCCCTGCCACTAGCGCGATCGTTCGACGGGATACGGCGCGGCGCGTCGAACGCCCGTTGCAATGGTGAACGTCACTGGCGGCAACTCATGTCGGGCGAAGATATTTTGCTTTCTGGTACGAAGAGAACGTCGACGTTGGTAATTTTAAAGGGTGGTTTCTCGAGATAAAAGTCTGCTCTATCGCGTAGTACAGTTCGATTTTCCGCTGGACCCTTATCTTTTTATATAAATTGAAAAATATCATCAAAAAACGGTGCAAAAGTGGTGCCTCTCCGTCTTTAATGATTGTTAAACATGTTTAAACATTCATAATGTATTAATATTGGATATCGCTGTATTCAGGAAAGTCTATAGAATCTTTTGCTACCAAGAACAATTCAATATCTATTATAATAACATTACAATATTTGTTTAAAGTTGAAAAATAGGTTTTTTTTTCGAAGTCAAGTTTCTCAAAAACTGTGCGTGTAGGAGAAAAATTAAGGACAGATTCGGAATCAGCGCAGAAAACTCTATAAGATCCACCCAACAGTTACATGAAAACATTTTTGCTGTTGTGTAATATCTTCTTCTTCTTTTGGTGTTACAGCTAGCATGAAATCAATAATTAATTTTATTTTCTTTAACCTAATGTATCAAATCACATCAAATGTGATTGTTTATCTTTAACCTAATGTAAATCACATTTACATAGATTATCCCAAACCATCCAGCCGTCCCTATATTTTAAAGATTTCAAATTCACAGCGAAGGATTGGCGAGTCTCGCAACGTGACGATCTCAAATAATTCGTAAGTTATTTGTTGTACGAAAAAATGTTTCGAGCAAAAATTGCATGGTTTCCTAGGGGACATACAGCGCTCTAACCTGTTTTTCATTACTTTGCTTTTGTCATCGAGATACGAGGGTCACCTTCAGCTTTTCAATGGAATGTCTAATATTTTTTCTCAAATTCGAATGAATTATGAAATTCTAAAGTAAACTAAGTAAACAAATGTTATACAAAGTGGGACTCAAAATGCATAATTACTGTATTGTATTAAGTAATAGCATTGTATTATGCAATCCTCATACGCAACGTGGTTATTTAATTGTTGCAACGGTTGCGTAACAGGAACAACGGTTTCACCTAGCGCGACCCACACACATATAGATGTGTGGAAAAATGCAAAGTGTGGAAGTAGCAATTTGCTGTCTGGCTGCAGAACGTGTTGCAAAATGGGAACGTATTGTTTTCCGAAACATATTCAACGCATTACGTTTGTTGCTCGAGTAGCATTCTGTTCATACTAGAAAACGTGCTTATTCCGCGTAGATACGTAGAATAGGCAGTTACATATTAAATTGCTGATTCAATAAACAATTCTATTAACTTGAACCATTTTTTCGTCTTGCAGTTTATCGTATATTTTGTCAAATTGAAATTTTCTCGATTAACTTCCGAACATCGGAAACTGATTAAAATGGCCAGAGAAATAAAACAGTACACAGAAATATTACCAACTACCACATACAGTGACCGGGATAATAAAGTGACCATCCTATATTGTGTATAGAATATCTTAAAACTAATGTTTTTAATGAAAAAGGATCCTATTATCGGGATTTTTTGAAAGGTTTATTGTCACACCAAAGGTTTGTTACCAAAATTAAAAGAGTATTTGCAATAACAAGAACTTATAACTTTATTTTAACAAAACAAGCATTTTCGTATATGACAAAAAAATGTGACCACTTTATAAATCTCAATTTATTCTTGAAAGAAAATTTAATTTAATATTTAGTATGGCCTCCTTTGGCCTTAATGACTGCCGCCAACTGTCTATGCTTTCGACCAGATTATGTAGATGATTAGGATCGAGACTTTCCCAAGCTCGCTGTAGCGCATGGAAGTAGTTATTTTTGTTTGTGACTCCAGTTTTCTTCACATTTCCGTCCAAAATCGACCATAAATTTTTGATGGCATTTAAGTCTGGGGACTGCGGAGGCCAATCAAGCAATTTTATGTGGTGGGAATTAAAAAACTTCTTTGTTTTTTTGGTGGTATGCTTGGGACCGTTATCCTGTAAAATAAAGTTATTCTCCAAGCCTAATTGGATCAACGAAACTTCCAAATTCTCGCGTAAAATATCGATATAAGTGTCAGCAGTCATTCCATCGATTTTTATTAATTAACGATCAATAAAGACATTTTTTGAAAATATCTCGAGATCTAATAATTTTTTGCGTATGGTACCCTAATCATTTTTTACGTAGAGAATCGATCGTACAGAAGAATCGATCTGTGTAAAAAAGAATATGCATTTCTATTTAAAGAAATGATGCAATTGTTAATTGCACATGCACTGCTGCATCTAAAAAAAATTTGAAGGCCTATAGATGTAGTGCTCTTCGAACCATTTATCTTTCTCCTTTGGCATTTTTTCGTAAATGCAATAGTAACGGAGTTGTGACTTGAAACAATTGCGTGGACCACTCTGTATACTTGACTCTAGCAATCTTCCAAAGAGAAATAAGCTTCCAACAATTAAAGAACGAACTTCATAGAAGTGGACTTCAAAGTCCCAATAGGTCTCAAAGCGTTTAAATTAATACAGTATCATGAGAAAATTGACGGGACTTGTACGTCCCGTCAGTAAATAAAGAGTTAAACATATTCTGAAAATTTCATCAAAATCGTTTAAAGATGGTAAAAATTGCAATTTTTCACATTTTTCGGTCTTTAACTGCAATAAATCTAAGGATTCTTACATCTTTCAATGTCTGTCGTTTTTCCAATGAAACTTTCACAATACATATAGTAATACACAGATCTGCAAAACGTATTGTTTAAATTTCCGATATAGACCCCCACACACGTAAAAAAGTTGTAAAATGCAACTTTTGATATATTCTCTACAATTCCGGCCAATTGCAATTTTTGAAAAAATTTCTTTTCACATCGTGTAATAAATCAATTGCTCTAACTTCTCGAAAAAGTTCAAATCGTATAGTCCAATATTTAAAAAGTTGTCGTTTTTTTAGAGCGTCCGAATATTAACACTAGGTTTACGGAGCTCTAGAAATAACTACTTCACATTATTTTATAAACATAACAAGAATGTGTCTATCCAAATTTTTGGCCATTTTTCCAATAGTATATACCCTAAGAAATAAATTTGGTAAATAATTCCTCAGAGAAGCATCTTTACAATCTTAATAATCGCAAATTAAGAATATTAGAACTCGTCATTTTGACGGGTCCCGTAAACCTAGTGTTAATGGGAGTCACTGTAATTCTAGTCAGAGATAGAAACATCGGACAAGTTGCTCGTGACAAACATAAAATTGTTCAAATGCCACGAATCCGTGAACGAGCAATTTGATCAACGACGAATAATGTACAATCGAGATAGCGGGGATCGTTGACGTTTCAAGGAAAGACAGAAACTTCGAAAAACGATGGAAGTTCGATAAAGGGACCTTTTGCTGCTGTTTCATAAATTTCCAAATATGTCAGAAACGAATAAACATTCAGCCTGGTAATGAGCAATCTCGCGAAATTCATAGAATGTATATTCGGTAGGTTTGAACGGCGAGGCGCGGCGAACGTAATTTTAATGGAAGAAAAACCGAAAAGTGGAACATTTCGAAGCCAGGAAAATAATATTATCCCGGAGTAATTTTCCAGGCGAGTTATTGGACCGGTCGATTCTCTCGGCTATTCCCGAAGTATTATTTCTGTTGAAAAAATCATTGGAATATCCCCCCTTTGCATTGCTAAAAACGCCCCGGCACCGGTAAATAATTCAGAGGGCCGTCGCACATACACACACCATTCGCATTTTACTGCACACAGAGGGTTTTCGTACGTGGCAGGACCTTGCACTTTATTGATTTTAGGCTGACCTGCGATTCCCACGACGAACTGTACCCGTAAGTTCGAGCGAACCCAACCTGCCTCGATACTGTTCCCCGTCCCCACCACTGTCCGCACGGTTTTCACGGCTTTCCGTGTTATTTGCTCGGAATCGTTCAACTTTTCTTTCGTGTTAAATAAACCGTCGATTCGGATCTACAAACGCTGACCTTAAATTAACGCTAGCCAATTTACAATTGCGCTCCAGACCTTTTCCTCCAGCTTTGAACTTTCGCTTTGCGTGCCCGGAAACGGCTTATTTTTTCACTCGGTTCTGCAGTCCTTCTATTGGATTTAGTAAAGCACGGGAGGACGTTAAAAAGTCGCCTGATTTTCTCAGTAGCCCAGACACCTAGAATATCTTTTTCTTTTCTTCTAACATTGTGTAGGGTCTTTTATAAAAGCGAGCGAGGTACTGTCTTCTCTATTTGTTAACATGCCTTGTCTTGAACGTTCAAAATCTATCTCATCCGATTTAATGTACTCTTTTACAAGAAGCGTATTCGAGAGATTTAGAGTGGAAGAGCCGTGGAACCGCGCAGGTAAATAATGGACACCTGACACCTTTGTCTCAACAAAACCGTGAATTTAATATCACGAGAACTGGACATCGCGAAGCAAACGTGCAAGTTACTATTTATATGCAGCCAGGAGATATACCATTTACCCGACAGAACGTAAGTGTAGTAAACACTTCACCTGAATTTCCGTCTAGAAAAATGAATAATACGTATTGTATTGCAGCGAATTTCATGGAAAACGAGTACCGTTATTTATAAGCATTTTCAGGGGACGGTAATAATATTTATTATACAGGGTCTATTTAACAGGGGCAATAACTATGTCCACTTTGAATATTGCCATTATTTATAATAATATGAAGAAATGTTGTACACAAAGGGGAGCATATTGTGACACAAACATTTTCTGCGTGGGTGGAGGCATAGAGGAGATCTCAAGGTCACCTTGATTTTTTTAAATGGAAAAACCTACTTTCTGTATCATGAATCGATAGATCATCGAATTCTGAGTAAAAATGTATTGACCTCCATATGTCCTAAATCTAATAGTTAACGAGATATTATCGAAATAATTTTGTTTCTTGTTTGGATAATATCTCGTTAACTATTAGGTTTAGGACATATGAAGGTCAACACTTTTATACGCAGAATTTGATACTCTATCGATTTATGGTATAAAAAATAGGATATTGTATTTAAAAAAAGAAAGTTGACCTTCATAAAGGGAAAAATAAAAGTTCCACCACATGATGTCCCCCTCGATACCGTGTAAGTTTTGTATATAACATTTCTTCATATTATTACAAATAATGGCAATATTCAAAGTGGACATAGTTATTGCCCCACCCTGTATACAGGGTGGTCCACGCAATTGTTTCAAGTCATAACTCCGTTATTATTGCATTTACGAAAAAATGCCAAAGGAGAAAGATAAATGGTTCGAAGAGCACTACATCTGTAAGCCTTTAAATTTTTTTTAGATGCAGCAGTGCATGTGCAATTAACAATTGCATCATTTCTTTAAATAGAAATGCATATTCTTTTTTACACAGATCGATTTTTCTGTTCATTCTACGTAAAAAATGATTAGGGTACCATACGCAAAAAATGCTCAAACGCTTCTCCATTACATTCTAAACATTTCTTATGGATATTTTTCCTGGTACAGTCTTGCGGCGGCATTCGTATTTTTGTCACACAACACAAAAGTGTCGTACATATCTTGTTTCTCACTGTTAGTAAAATACATTTTCTTGTATTTAGTGAAATTGTACAGTTACACTTATTCAAATTCTTAGTTTTCGTACTCGAGTTACGATACGTGAATTGCTACTGA
>CM052247.1:1279889-1291431 GCA_028455795.1 Lasioglossum marginatum
TTACCGAATGACATGCAAAGAAGATTTTGAAAAAATTGCAATTGCTAAGAATTACATGAGAAAGTAACAGGGACACCATTTATAACTTTTTCATTAGAGCCTGTAATATTAATTATACACATGCTGAGAAGTTCATCGGAATCGGTTGACGCAGAGAAAAAACGACACGCATCGAAAGATGTAAGAAACTGACCAAAAGTCGCGGAAAACTATGATTTTCACCACATTTCACCACTTGTGGGTCTTGGATATGTTAATCTATTTTAATGAAATTTTCAGCATGTGTATAACTAACATAGATCCACAAAACATGTATTTTAAATTTTCATCAAGAGCCAAAATAAAAAAGTTTTAAAAAATGCTTTTTTTCATGCAACCTTGTAAATTGTAATTTTTGTAAAATCTTTTTTGCAGATCATTTAGTAAACCAATGCTTCTAATTGCTTACAAAATATCACGTCGTTTGGTACAATTATAAAGAAGTTATACTGTTTTAAAGTGCGTTCAAATACCTTCGTGTTTCACTGTAAATAAGTGGCCTAAGACTTTTGCACGGTACTGTACGAGCACGTATAGATGCATAATATCGACAGAAATTATATCATTACTGTACGTTCCGTGTCGTGTAGATCGAATAAAATTCGCGATGTTCCGAGCACCGGGGTTCGTGATTTTTCATTTCGTGACATACGTTACGTTCCCGGAATTCTTATCGGAATACAGAATTTCCGAACGTAATATACTGTTCTGCCGTGCCCATTTTTATCAATACGTCCATCGTGCAGCTCGTAGATGTAGGTTAATAGTTTTGCACCCGCCACATAAAGAAGCACAATCAATTTTCGCGTTTCTTGCTTCGACGTTTTCGCACGCGTTAAAATCAGAATCGTTATTTTTGTCGACGTGTACTTTTCAGTACATCCGTCTCACACTCTCGGCGTCTCACAAATATTGGAAGATTTATGATTCCGTCTAATAACAGAAATGAAAACGCACGGTCGGTTTCTCTCGCACACTTCTGAATTGATTAAACTCTTAGAAAATTCATATTTCTATAACTTACTTATCATTTCTTATTACTAGATTGCGGATCTTTATGCATTTTTATGCTTATGAAAATTTTCAAGAAATGCTAGAATATACAATAAAATTCGACGGAATTTAGTAAGATTTTTATTTGTTTGAACCTACAAAGGCTGTTCCCATTAAAAATAGGTTTTTATTTCATGATATTTTCTTAAAATTTGTTAATAAAACTTGAAAACTGCATAAACATCCGCAGTCTACTTATTAGACTTATTTTTGTGGACATCTTTTCTAAGAATTGATCTTGTCGAATATACAGGGTGGTCATTTTATCTGAAGACATTGAAATATCTCGAGAACTATGCATCGGATCAAAACAAGTGGGTAATGAAAGTTGTTCGTCGCGAAAGGGGACATCCAATGATATCAAACTCGACCCCCCACCGCCACCCCCTCGGGGTGGG
Organism: Lasioglossum marginatum; assembly: GCA_028455795.1. Taxonomy (NCBI): domain Eukaryota; kingdom Metazoa; phylum Arthropoda; class Insecta; order Hymenoptera; family Halictidae; genus Lasioglossum; species Lasioglossum marginatum. The sequence continues at coordinate 1,281,380 of CM052247.1, forward strand.
AGAGGGAATTATTTCAAAATCTTCAATGGGAAACCCTTTTTTATAGCAAATCTTGGTTGTCCATTGATTAAAGGCATTCAGAACATTGTAAAAAAAAGAACGTGAGCGAACATTGTCTGGAAAACGCTCAGCATACAAGGCAACAGCATCGTCAATATTCCTCGTACATTCACCATAAATCAGAATCATTTGAATTTTTTCTTCCACGGTTGCAGGATTCATTTTGTTAAAGAAATTGTTAAAGATGCTTTCAGTTCTAATTCTGAAAGAAAAGTGACCTCTGACCGCACTGCACTGCCTTTTATATCTAGTAATAAGACGTAGTTCGCCACACGTCCGCAGTGACGCGGCGAGCAGTTCCCTCTTCGATTTGTCGGAGAAATACAAGGTTTAGAATGGGGTTTCCCATTGAAGATTTTTAAATAATTCCCTCTCCCACCCTCAGGAGGTGAGGGTCAATTATGGTGTTATTGAATAGCATTTTTAAAAATATCAAATACGTCTACTTTTATTTTTCTGACCTGATGTGTATTTTTCGAAATATCCCCAATTTTCAACGATTTTTTACCCATTTTGATTTTTGTCCATTAGAGCGCCATCTGTGAACCAAAATGCACAAACTCCTAGGCAAAATTTGTGTATTTCTTTCTGGAGAATCCAAATCTGCAATGAAAAATGGAGGTTCCCATTTAAGTTTTTATCTTCCCCCACCCCCAGGGGGTGGCCTGTATAACTAAAAAGTTGTCAATTTTAAATTTAAATTTATCGTTAAAAACTAAATAGATAGCTTCCCAAAATTATTTCTCTATCGTTTCTTCACACCAAAATTGGCAAACTAAAAAAACAAGTAGCATCGTTTTATTTTCAATCGATTTGTCATTATAAAACTTCTATCAACAAACTAATTAACTGATTAAATGAAATTTCTATTCTTCTTCAATATCATTCTTGAATATCATTAATATCTTCAACATTATTTATCTTGGGTGCAACGAAACTCGTCTAAAGTTTTAGATGTTTAACAAGATGAAAAGAAAGAAGCAATGCAATTCTTTGTATATCCACGACCTTCATATATTTCCTTAGTTTCAACATGAAAATTCCAAAGCACTAAAAGTAAACTCTCAATGAAAGAAAACCGAGCCTCGCTTGTAAATTACAAGCAATTTACCTTGCGATAGTAGGACGAATACAATTCAGACGGTCGGAGATAAGGAACAAGTAGGACGAATCAGAGGAGAGAGAGAGAGAGAGAAAGAGAGGGACAAAAAATAATTCATTCCATTTGCAAGTACTTCTAGAAACTTCATTCGTCGCAATTGAAGTCGCCTCTTTTCCCGGGAATGAAAAGATATTGAATAAAGCAACTTCTCATGAACGCGAGTTGTTTCGCGTTTTTCGACTACGTCCCGTTCTCGCACGAAACTGCTGCCCTAGTCGGCCGCCATTGTAATTCTCCAATCCCTTCGATTATGCGGAATTCCGCTACAAAAGCAGTAAACCCTCGTCGAGTGCCGTATATGCATAAACGCTGTACTTGCACTTTTCCACAACCGTGCTTACCATGTACAAATCTATTTTTTCTGCGCCCTTCTCTTGTCAACACTATTCTACACTCGTCCCCTCATTGGAGAAATTTTGCTACGTAACAGATACAGTGACTCCCACTAATACAACTCCTGGCAAAAAGTTTCCTATCGGAGAGGCATTGATACGGAATTTACAGAAAACATTCATGTTTTAGAAGTACACTCCTCGTCAAAAAGATAGTCCAGGTGTACTATCTTTAATTTCTCAATGACGCATGTAAAATTTTTCGTCTGTAACGTATAATATCAAAACATTATGAGCTCAGAATATGCGGCTTGCTGGAAATAAGTCACAATGTCGTAGATGTTTGTGCATAGGGAAAAATTTGATGAATTAATTGCCCCACGTTTATCATTGTAGATTTTTACCAGAAAGGCATTTGTATCACGACGGAAGAAGTGCATTGATGTCGATGGAAATTATTTCGATTAATGGAATATGAATAAAGCTTGTAAAATAAATAAATATGTTACAGATTCAAAACGGCCATTTCATTTGCAACAATCTAATACTAAAAGTTGTATTCTGCAACTTTTCTATGTGGGCTTACACGGAAAATTTAGAAATTATACTCTGAAAATTTCATGAAAATTCGACAACGTTGCAACGAACTACAAAAAGATGGTAAAAATTGCAGTTTTCCACGATTTTTCTCTCATCTTTCAATGTCAGTCGTTTTCTCCCGCATCAACCGATTCCGAGGAAACTTCCATAGCGCACATAATTGACACAGATCCACAAAACGTATTTTTTAAATTTTCGATATAGACCCGCGCATAAAAAATTGTGAAAGGCAACTTTCAGTATTTTCTCTACAATACAAAAAAATTTCTTTTCGCATCGTATAGTAAATTAATTGGTCTGACTTTTCAAAAAAATTCAAATCGTACAGTCCAATGTTAAAAAAGAAACCGTTTTTTTACACTCCTCGTCAAAAAGATAGCCCAGGTGTGCTATCTTTAATTTCTCAATGACGCATGTAAAATTTTTCGTCTGTAACGTATAATATCAAAATATTATGAGCTCAGAATATGTGGCTTGCTGGAAATAAGTCACAATGTCGTAGATGTTTGTATACAACAAAGAAAAACTGTTCCATACTAAGGTCGAAATGATAGCACACTCTGTTAATATGTTTAGAAATTGCTCAGTATTTCATGATCTATCAACGAATAAAGATTACAGTACAATATTATATAAATTTGTAAGTATGAGACGCGGGAAAAAATTAAACGAGTCTGAGAAAAAGCAAATTCTTGAACTAAAACAGCAACAGTTATTAGTAGTGAAAATATCGAAAGTAATAAAAAGAAGTCGTAAAGTAATACACAATTTCTTAAAAAATGTTGAAGATTATGGCAAAAAGAAAAGTACTGGTCGGCCGTCATCGCTATCCTATCGTGATAAGCGAGCAATTTTGCGTGTAGCTTCCAACTCGCAGTTAACAACGAAGCAAATAATGGAAAAATCTAGTGTTAGTGCCAGTGTTTCAAGTGTTCGTCGAGTTCTACTATTCTGCAAAAATATTAAGAGGCTAAAATTGAAAAAGAAACCTCCGTTAACAACGAAACACAAAGCAGAACGTTTACGCTTTGCTAAAGAAAGAGTGCATTGGAAATAGAAATGGAGAAGGGTACTATTTTCGGACGAAAAAAAATTTAACCTGGATGGTCCTGATGGGTTCCAATATTATTTTCATGACATAAGAAAAGAGACAATGTCAGCAATTCGACGACAAATGGGAGGAGGCAGGATAATGGTTTGGGCCGGCATCGGTTATTTCGGCAAGACAAATATCAAGTTCATCAATGAGAGAATGAATAGTGTCCAATACATAAATTTAATCAAAGAACAAATAAATAATCATGCAGAACGCATTTCTGGACCTGATTAGATCTTTCAACAAGATAATGCATCTGTACATACATCAAGATTGGTCCAATCATATCTTAATGAAAATAATATATCAGTTTTGCCGTGACCTGCACGCTCCCCGGACCTTAATATTATTGAAAATTGCTGAGCAGAACTTGTTCGCGGCGTGTACGCGAATGGAAAGCAGTATCAACACGTACAAGAATTAAAAAATGCAATTGTACGCGAATGGAATACGTTAAGTCAAAATTATATCCAAAAACTATATAAATCGGTACCAAATCGTACAATAGAAGTAATAGAAAATAAAGGGGGATGTACCCATTATTAAACAAGTATATATGTTTGATAAGTAATTATTGTTAGTCAAAATTTATGTTCATTATTATTTTCTTATTGTACATGTGCTATCATTTCTTTCTTAAAATAAAACAATTTTTTTTGTTACACACTAAACCTTATAATGTTTAAATTATTTTCAACGAACCGCATATTCTGAGCTCATAATATTTTGATATTATACGTCACAAACGTAAAACTTTATATGCGTCATTGAGAAATTAAAGACAGCACACCTGGGCTATCTTTTTGACGAGGAGTGTATAAAGTAAAATATTAGGGGAGACTAGGGCTAGTTGACTAATGGGGTTAGTCGACTGGTCCATTCTAATTGTACAGTATTTTATCCATAAACGTCCCAAATGTCTGCTCTGTAAATGTCCCAGATCTATCCCCACTACTGCGGGGTATAATCCCTTGAGGGGCCGTGAAACTCGAGAGACCTCGGTCGCCGAGAAGTATGACATCATGCGGCTCGGGTATATCGGTGAGATCACACTAATCTGAATTTCTAACTTCTTTATTTTTCATTGTTTTTTTATGGAATTTTCATCAACATATTCGTGGCATTTTTCTACTGCAAAATCTTACCAAATATGATATAATTCCGATGATATTTACTTGTGTAATGGACGATTATAGTTTCTGGCGCGAGGAGCGCGAGCCTTTGAACTGTGCCGGCGCACAGTGGGACGAAACGAGCGATTCCCTGGACATGGCTTTTTCACCCAGTTATTCCTTTATAAAAATTTAAACGTGGGTCATACTCTTTGTATTTTTCCGTGCTGAATCGAATGGTGAACGTCCGTTTGGCGATAGGAATGATGCGAAAGAAGCTACAGCACATTCATAGAACAATGATCTTGAATTTTTAATTTTTACATAAAACTTAAGAATTTCTTTTACTTAAGAATTAATAAAATTTATTTTTCGTTTGATTTTTTAATTTTGTTTAATTTTTTGTAGGTATGATTTGTTTAATTTTATACACCAATTTTTGGTATTTCTTTACTTCTATACACCAATTTTACGTTTCTGTGGTGTCCTCTTATGTTTACGTTTAACTTCTACGCTTCTACTGATTCGAGTCGTGATAGGAAACTTTATTCCAGCTGTTCTGTTAATGGGAAACTTTTTTCCGTGTAACATTTCGTTTATTTCCTCATTTCTTTGTTATAATAAATGGAAGCTTATGTTATTTTTTTGTTCTTTATTGTTTAACAAGTCCCATTTAATTTCCCATCAGTTTTAACTCTATGAAGTAATATTTAATATTTTTAAAACATGAATGTTCTCTATAAATTCCGTATCAATGCCTCCAATCGGAAACTTTCTGCCAGGGGTTGTACTCGGACACTCTTAAAAAGACGGTAACTTTTTAAATATTGGACCATATATTATAAATTATGTTTCATATGTACAGTAAAATAGAAATGTTAGAATTTCATTAAAAATAAGTAAAAAATAAAGAAGTTTCATTATCGCAATAGTATTGCGCAGCCAAAAAACAAAAATAGTATCCCTTCACGATCTCTGTCAGCACAGAACCAAGAATCGGCTTAAATCGCGGGATTAATATATATTGCTAATGCATACTGTTTATTACAAATATAGTTTTTATAATTCTGTGCCAAGAACATTTGAAGCCATTGTAAAACTAAATGGAATTCCAGCCAGCTATTGAAATATCGAATAACCAATTATTTCTTGTAATTTGTTGACGATTTTCCAATGACAATGACACTTGGTTGTTTCCTAAGATTTCATGGTGAAATTGATGGACAACCATTAACTCCTTTTTTCGAGAGATTTGTAGAATTGCTTAAACAGCATTTTCCACTCTTGTCTCATACGAAACTGTACGCGTCTCGTTTTCCAGCTTCACTTATCACTGTCAGTGAATTTTATATACCTTTGTGCTATGCACAATCACTTTTCGTTGCAGTGCTTCGTCCAAGAAAATTGACTGCGATAGTTGAACAACTTTCTTTTGACAGCGGAGATATTTCATCTCTCTCGACAGTCTGAGTGATCTATTAAAAAATGTAAATTGTTATCTTGCAGGTTTTCTGTGCAAAGTGCGGATACTTATCTGTTCAGAAGTTCGTAAACTAGAAGAGGACGTTTATGATGAGAAACATTAGTGACATTTCTGTTTTATTGTTACTGCGATGAACTTTTTAGTTGGCGAAATAAAATTTCATAGGCTTTTTTAGAAAATTTTTTTTAAATATTGCATTATCATCCAGTTCTGAGCTATGTTTAAAATTTTAAGTCTCTAGCTCATCAGGAAGTTTCAAGTCTCATTAGTTTAAAATCAATTGCAAAATTTGTCTCCCAACAGACAGACAGACAGACAAGAAAGCGAGCTAATAAAAACGTGATAATAATTAATTAGAACTAATTATTTAGAACTAAAAATTTGTGCCTTTCTCCTATAAATTATTATGTATTTGGTACGTAATCTAGCGGTTCTGCTCAATAAGCGTACGATCGTCACTACAAACTTAGCCAACAACACTGCCATTTGCTCAACTTTAAGCAACCATGACTCCTGAACCATTGATCCTACAGGATCGAAACTTCGATCTGCAGGTTCTCCGAGTACAAATCTACTGGATTACATACCAAACACATAATAATTTATAGCGGAAAGGCATAAATTTTGGTGAAGTAAAGAGCAGCCAATTGTTTTATTTGCATTGAAACATTATTATATTGGGATCCTGCGAGAGGCCGTGCAAGCAATTTTGCAGAGATCGAGGTGCGAGTTACTAAAGGTTAAAATAGCGAAATTACTTCCTTGCCAACCCAACAGTTAACTAATCCATCTAGCTTGGCAGAAAAACTGAAGTCGTCTGGTCCATTTATAAAAAAGTTATTCCGGTTTCAAGTGTGCGCCATCCGTTATGAGACTGACCGTAAATATCGGAATTCCCGAGATTTCGAGAGCCGGAGTGGCGTTCTGAGGCGAGCTTTATTGAATGTGGTCGTGAATTGATAGTGCTAAAAGCGTTTTCACATTGTGCAGCTTTCACCGTCGTCCGGTTGACAAACGAATGGTGAGCGATTACCGTCCGGTAAAATTCCAGTTTTCTACTTTGACGTGTTAATTACGTGTATAGTCGAAGAGCATGGAAATTGCGCAATGAAACGAATAACGGCGAAGTCGAAAATGGGCTGAATGCTACTCAGCCAACATTCATTTGTCAAGCTAATTTCGAAAACTGTGTACATAATATGAAGACACTTTAAACAATTAACGTGTCCGGCCTTTTTCTGTCGAATAAAAGCTCTTTATTCAGAAATGGAAAGTAAGTTCATTCAAAGTATGCTCCATCGACATCTACAACCTTCCACCGTTCAGGTAATAAATGAATTTCTCGAAGAAATAATCTGGTTGTTTCGATGCAATCCATTCATCGAGCCAATTTCGGATACTTTCATAGGAAGCGAACTGCTCTCCAGATAGGGTCGACAGCATGGACCGGAATAAGTGGAAATCTGAAGGAGCAACGTCCGGCGAATATGGCGGGTGAGGCAAAATTTGTCAAGTATTTCTTGACGGGTTTTGTGGCCTAGCGTTGTCATGCAACAGAATCAGCTTATTCTGTTGTTCGATTCCGGTCGTTTTTCTTGTAATGCTCGCTTTAAAGGTAATAGTTGTAGCCGTAATAGTTCTTCAAGTGTTTGATGTGGATTTTCATCAAGTAATGCTCGCAAATCTGTATCTTCGAATATTTTTGACGCACCATCGCGATCTTTGCCCCTTACGTCGAAATCATAGTTTTTAAACCGCCGAAACCATCCTTTACAACTTGTACTGTTGTACAATGCGGACAAGTACCAAGAACTGTTAGAATATACGTTAGACGAATATGGTGACAGAATTGGTGGTCCAAATTTTATTTTTCGACACGATAATGCACCAATTCATCGTGCGAAAACAATTAAAGCGTATTTTCAGATGGCAGAAGTTGAGGTTTCACCTTGGCCATCAAGAAGTCCGGACCTTAACCCCATTGAAAATCTACGGGGCATTTTATCAAGAAAAGTTTACAGCACAATGGCAAACAATACGCAACGGTGAATGAATTAAAAAATGGCATCAAAGAGGCGTGGTCTCAGATCGGATCAGGGTCTTTAGAGAAATTAATAGACTCAATGCCACAAAGAATATTTGATGTCATAAAAAACAACGGAGGTCCAACTACAGTGAGTCACAAAATTATTCGCTCACTCGCTAATGCGGCAAAGATATACGAAATAATCAGACAACGCAGGGTATTCTTCAATTTTTTATTTGGATATACATAGTTCAAAGTTTAATTCAACAGAATCGTAAAAAAAAATTGCGAAATTTTCGTTTATTATTAGAGAAATATGAGCTTTAAGAAATCTTGACGGTTTTTCACGCCACAAAATTATTCGCTCATTTTAGATTAACTATTATTATAACAATATTAGTATTTAGTGGGATATCCTTTTTGTCTTATGACTTCTGCAAGACGTTTGGGCATTGATTCTACTAATGTTTCCAAATATTTTTTGTCTATTTTTGGCCATTCCTCCTGTAATCTGCTTTGTAACTCTTTTTTATTAGTAATTGAATGTTTACGAATTTTTGTGTCCGGCATGTTCCATACCATCTCGATAGGATTCAAGTCGGGAGATTGAGGCGGAGTTTGCATTATTTTGGGACAGTTATACAGTAACCACTCCTGTACCAATCTCTATTTATGTTTGTGGTAGAAGTGAAACACTTCTGAAATCCCCATTACTTCCGCACTTGGCTTCAAATATTTTTTTAGGATATCCATGTACATTACTTTATCCATGGTAGCCTCAATCATCTGCAATTTCCCAACACCGTGATAACTAATGCAACCCCAAACCATCACATGACCACCTCCATGCTTGACTGTGCTACACAGGTTCTTGGGACCCCTTTTCTTCCTATTAATTTCGCTTACGTAAGGCTTTCTTCTTGCTACGCGGCTGTTGTACCCGTTCTTTCGCAACACTCTTCGTACTGTTTCATCAGAAACTTCTTTTCCACTAAAATTTTTCAAACTTGTATTGATTTTGGGAGCACTTATTTTCGGATTTTCTTTAACTTCTCTCACAACAAAACGCTCTTCTGAGGAATTCAATATCTTTTTCCTATCACTTTTTCCTATCATTGTTTATTATTCGTCCTTGAATAACTTCTACAAACGATATTTCCAATTTCTCTGATAGATTTTCCATTTTTCCAATGAAAAATTATAACTTCCCTAATCTCTAGACTAGTTTCTTTACTTTTTCTACCCATTGTAACAAATTCTTGAAAATCAAAGAAATAGATGAAAATAGATCCTTACTGAGCGATTGTTTACGTTATACTGACTCTCTTTAGCAACTCTCAGAAACAAATGCCTCTCAGAGTTCGTAAATTGCATTTGTTTCAGTGGATTTCGTGGCGTGAGCGAATAATTTTGTGGCGTGAAAAACGGTAAAGATTTCTTAAAACTCATATTTCTCTAATAATAAATGAAAATTTCGCAATTTTTTTTTACGATTCTGTTGAATTAAACTTTCAGCTATGTATACCCAAATAAAAAATTGAAAAATACTGCGTTGCCTGATTATTTCGTACATCTTTGCCGCATTAGCGAGTGAGCGAATAATTTTGTGACTCACTGTAAATACCGAGTTTTCTAGTCAAATAATTTTGTTAAGTTCAACTAGAAAATAATTAAGTGAACCTATATTTATTTCGTACAAAAATTCCATATTTTTGTAATATTGTGTAAGGAAAAGCCGAGCCGTTGTAAGGAGAAGTCGTATTTATTTGTATTAAGAACGCACGGATAACCAATCGTGTTTGTCGCGGTTGCTCGTTTCGATCTGGTCTTCTTTTTGCGATTCGTTGGCGATCGTAACTCTACTGTTAATTACGATTCTTTGTTATTATGAATTCAGTCATATATAGGGCTGCCTATTAACACGCACACATACAATACACATATACATCATCCGTATTTTAATCCTATAATTGATTAATAAACATATTAATAAAAATGATATTATGTTCTATTAATTATATTGTAACGAATCACTTACTAATAATAAAAGATAGAAATGTTACATGAAGAACACTGTAATATCATAAAAATGATATGAACCTGTCATTATTTCGACCACTGTATATAAAGCAGAAGCAAAGTTAGAGATTTTTGATGGCCGTCAGGTCGTTTCGTCCCACT
>CM052247.1:1291531-1309801 GCA_028455795.1 Lasioglossum marginatum
GCAACGAGTTACAAACGTTTAAAGATGGTCAAAATTGCAGTTTTTCATGATTTTCGTCCTCTAACTGCAATAAATCTAAGGATTTTTACATTTTTGACTGTCGTTTTTTGCTGTTCCCAAACATCGAGCTGCTTTTTGTATCCAGTCTCTTTTAAACGTTTAGAACTGTTTTGTGGCCGATGTTTAGTTTCTTACCGACATCGCGACTTGCTCAACTGGTTGCATAATTTCATCGACTTTGTCAGTGACTGATCGACCAGAACGAGGTGTATCTTTGACATAAAAATTTCCAGATTCAAAACGCTTGAACCAACTTTGTGCCATATAAACTTTCGTTTATATAATAGTGTTTTCGTAACCACTGTTTTCAATGTAACAAATTCTCGAGAAGCGTGAAAAATATTTTTAAAAATGTCTAGCAAAGCGCAGTGAATTTTGAAAAATATTTTGCCGTTGCTGTTCGATACATAAATTGGACATTTTCTAATATTTTAGAACTTCTGGGAAAATCAAGTGGATAACAATAATCGGGAACAAAAAGGAACATTTTAGAAAAGTGATTGTCCCGAATAGTCGAATAAAAATGTCTATGGTAATGTCTATAGTCACTACATTACGTCTATAGTATAGTAAATCACTTTAATTATTATTCATTTGACGAAGTCACTCGCGATGCTGCTCATTTTCTTCGCTTCGAATGTCACAGGATTTATTCCCTAGTTAGAGTGACTGGATACTCCCGCCTTCGTAGCGTAGGTCAGATGTTAACAGCTGTGGGGGAGAATGCATTAAAAGAATGCAACGTTAAATGAAACCGGCGAAAAGGACGCGAATGCAACGTCCGTCGACATTATAAATATTCGGGTTCGGGCAACGGTGAACTATTCAAATATTAAAGCGGCCCAAGAAAACTGGAGCAATCCGAGCGTGTATTTTTAAATCCCCTGCATCGGAAATGTTCTCTTTCGTAGTGACCAACCTAGTAGACGACGCATCACAATGCACGGAGCCATTGAAAAGGTCTCCAGACTCAACCAATAACGCAGAATGCAAATTTTAATATTTTAGACACATCATTAAAAGTTACACCTTTTTCACAATATATATACACTAGTGGAATTAATTCTGGACGCTTTTAAATTTTTACTTAAATTTCGCATTTATTCAAATTATTTAATATATAACCATTTATATTTTATATTCTAATCATTGTTTTCTAATTTTAGGGCATATATAAAAAAATCAGTGAAAAGACCATTTACAGCCACAGTTTTAATATACAATAAAAATTAAAATTTCAACACGTTTCGAGGTATTCCAAGCCATTTTAGTCGTTATTCACACTTTTAAAAAGTTTACTGAGGTGTTCAGTGTTCACTTGTGAAAACACAATACGACGCGTCGTATAATGTGAAATAGCCAATCACAGGATGCGTGGGTTCATTGTAACAACCAATCAGGAAGGCCTGGATGGTCTTACAAACAGTTTCATCATTGTTTTAATCAGGCATTGTGTCCGCATAAAACGTTCGTACCATAATCTCCCTATTTTTCCCATATTCTACAAAGTTTCAGCTTCAATTTAAAAAAAATTTCATCGCTCTATCTTATTTCTATCGAAAGTTCTTCGATTTTGAAACAAATTTCGTCCGAATTGCCCATTGTCTGGCGATGATTGATTTCGGCTCGGGTATATCGGTGTGAATCACTACTAATCCAATTACAAAACTTTTTTATTTTTCATTATTTTTTTATGGGACTTCCACGAACTTATTTGTGACATTTTCCTGATTAAAATGTCACTAAACACGATATAATTCCAACTGTATTTAGTGATTTAATTGCCGATGAAAGTTTCGGGCGCAAGGAAGGACAGCGCGATCCGTGTGTCCTATGTTCGGCTTCCTTTGTATTTTCGGCGCGGTCGGCGCGGTAGACTCGGTCCTAAAAAGATAGTGTCCCTACACGATATTTCTTCGTGCAAAACACAGCCGTTTGAAAAATGACGCGACTTTACTGTACATTCTCTCATCTTTTAAATCTCCACTACAAATCACTTCATATCTCTAGTTTATGAAGCATGGGTAACAGATCTTTAGCTTTTGACAATATTGGGAGATTCTGTGATAAAATACTAAAAGATTTAAAGAATTTTACGTGTCCACTATTGCTTTGAATTTAGTGTTCAAAGACATTGTGTAGGGCTTTTATAAAAGTTATTTATTAAATGTGCGTTTCGCTCGGTTTACAGTCGGCGAGGTATTGTCTTCTGTTTGTTAACATGCCTTGTCTCGAATGTCTTGGCAACAGCCATAGATTTTAAACTATTGCAAATGGGAGAATTACACCTGGCCCAAGTTTACAGATCCTATCAACTCCAAGTTTTCTTTAATGCCTCTTTAATTATCCTGCCTTTTATTTATTGTAGAACTTCGGCAGTTAAGACGCGCAGAATCCACTGTAGTCAAGTTTGTTTAATGAAAATCACATTGAAATTACGTAACTTCGTTCACGATTGTGGTATACAAATGCGACAAATCTCTGCGCTAATCTAATCACCTCGGAAGTACTTCTCTGATAGTCTGTGTAGTAGTAACATTATGGAAATTTCCATCTTCGTGAGTTAATCTACAAAGAAAGGAGGTTAAATAGAATATATTTTCTTTATCAAAGGTTTCGTAAGATCCAAGATAAAGTAAAATTTGCATTGTGCTCGTGTACGGTATGCGCAGCGTTAATAATCCGGCCCTTAGTGGCAGATTTTATATTTTTGCCACACGTGCAAATACATACGAACATTATAATCACACAAAAACTACAACCAACATTTCTAACATTTCAACATTATTTGTAACACAGTAATACCTGCTCTGTGAAACTTCTTTCATTAACAAATATCATCAAAAAACGGTGCAAAGGTTTCGTAAGATCCAAGATAAAGTAAAATTTGCATTGTGCTCGTGTACGGTATGCGCAGCGTTAATAATCCGGCCCTTAGTGGCAGATTTTATATTTTTGCCACACGTGCAAATACATACTAACATTATAATCACACAAAAACTACAACCAACATTTCTAACATTTCAACATTATTTGTAACACAGTAATACCTGCTGTGTGAAACTTCTTTCATTAACAAATATTATCAAAAACGGTGCAAAAGTGGTGCCTCTCCGTCTTTAATGATTGTGTAAACATGTTTAAACATGTTTAAACATGTTTAAACAATCATAATGTATTAGTATTGCACATCACTGGATTCGGGAAAGTCTAGCGAATCTTTTGCAGTATATCGGGTCGTCGGAAAAGTCATGACGGATTTTTGCAATAGATGGCGTTACACGTATTTTTAGGTTAGAAACGTCATCTATATATTTTGACAGATGACAGTTGAAACTTCGTTTCAAACAAAGAAGTATTTGATTTGGTCACGTCCTTCAGTTGTTATATTAAGTTGAAAATGGAAGACCAAACTGTGCATTTTTGGCATATTTTGCTTTTTTATTTTCACGCAGGAAAGAACACAAGACAGGCTTGTGAAAAATTGTGTAAAGTTTACGGGGACAATGCGCTACAAGAGCATCAGTGTCAGAGATGGTTCGCTAAATTTCGTGCTGGTGATTTTAACCTCAACGATACTCTTCGCAGCGGACGACCCGTTGAAGCTGATGACGATCAAATAAAGGCACTGATTGAAGCAAACCCACATTCGACCACTCGTGACATCGCGGAGACACTGAACCTCCATCATTCAACCGTCCACGACCATATCATAAAGCTAGGATTCATCAGCAAGCTCGATACAGTAATCGCTCGTTCGTTGTCCAGAAGCCGTGTTTTTCAGTGACAATGACCCTGCCGGGACGCTATTTTTGATTTATGACTGCGTCTAGAGTATCGCGCCGACCGCGACTTCAATAGAAAGCCGAACATAGAGAAGGACAGAATGAAACACGGATCGGGTGGCCGAAGCGTATCGCCGTCGCCGGACAGATCTGAGTCCCGCGTGTTTCATTTTTACAGACACTATGTACAATTGAAATTATATCGTGTTTGGTGTCATTTTAATCAGAAAAATGCCAGAAATACGTTCAGATTCCATAAAAAAATAATGTAAATTAAGAAGTTTGAACATTCGATTCATTCGAGTCAATGTAGTGGTGCTCACACCGATATACTCGAACCGACATCAATCGTCGCCGCCCTGCGGAGCGACGCGGCGTTGACAGGCAGTGGAATGGGTAGGCACTGGACAACGATCCTGCCCACCATGCCAGACAACGAACGAGCGATTACTGTATATGGGTTCCGCATGAACTGAAAGATGTCCATCTCACCAACCGCATCAATATCGCCGATACTCATCTCAGTCGCAACAAAATCGACCCGTTTTTGAAGCGCCTCGTGACCGGCGATGAAAAATGGATTGTTTACAACAATGTTCAACGTAAACGATCGTGGTGCAGAGGAAAAGAGCGAGCCCAAACAACATCCAAAGCCGATCTTCACCAAAACAAAGTTATGCTCTCAATATGGTGGGACTACAAGGGTCTGGTGTTTTTTGAGCTCCTACCGCGAAATCAAACGATCGATTCTGTTGTGTACTGTCGTCAACTGGATGATTTGAATACATCTCTCACGGAGAAACGACCAGAACTCGTCAATCGCAAAGGCATAATGTTCCATCATGACAATGCGAGACCACACACAAGTTTGGTGACTCGCCAGAAGTTGCTGCAGCTTGGATGGGAAGTTTTGGCCCATCCTCCTTACTCCGGACCTTGCCCCATCAGATTTGTTTCGTTCTTTGCAAAATTACTGGAATGGTAGGTCTTTCGATTCTGATGAGGCCATCAAAGAGCATCTCACCCAGTTCTTCACTGGAAAAGAGCAGTCCTTCTACGAGCGCGGAATCATGCAATTTCCAAAAAGATGGCAAAAGATCATCGATCAAAGTGGCCAATACATTATTGATTGAACTTTGTTAAGTTATTAAAAAATGAGTCATGACTTTTCCGATAAACCAATAGAACAATACAATATCTTTTATAATAACATCTCAATATTTGTTTAAAGTCGAAAAATATGTCTTTTTTTTCGAACTCAAATTTCTCAAAAACTGTGCGTCTGAGAGAAAAATTAAGGACAGATTCGGAATCAGCGCGAAAAACTCTATAACAATCGCATAGTGAGAATCGAAACGTAAAAAAAAAGTTGAAATTCGTTGGACCGTGTTATTTTCCACAAGTGTGGAAGCTAAACAAGCCAAAACAGCAGTAAATATTTTACGAAGTTTCGTAGGGAGATGCGATGATATTGAAGAAAATGTATTCTCCGCTTTGGTTACCGTTGAAAATACCATTGATCAACAATCTGTTAGTTCATTAACGCAGAGTGAAATCACAGGTTTCTTTAAAATTGGGACTTAAATTTCAAACGTTTTATAGTAAATTAAGTAGACAATACTGAAGATTCTGAGCATGTTGGTTCCATGTGGGAACATTGCGCTTATGAATAAAACCGCATATGTATAAAGTTCCCATACAGGAACAGTCATACAATGCAATAAATAACATTTCCTAATAAAATTTTATTATTTATTTCATGACCACACTCATTTTTAAGTGGACTAACAGCCATATATATTTTTTTCAACTCGTCATAAAAATTCATGCAATAGAGGGTTAATATGTAATAGTGATATGTAAGAGCCTAATAGATTGTATTTACTATATGTGACTTTTCTTAACTTTTCTTTCTTTAAAATGATTACAATCAGCAAATTATAAATCTTTTACAAACTCCCTGTAAGTCGAATTTTCGTAGGGCAAACTTCTCTTACTCGAATAATTCGATAAGTCGAAACATCTATAACTCGAAGATTTTAATGGCTCCCTTGAGATTCGAGTTATCGAGGTGCGACTTAAAAAATCATAGGGAATGGAAATATTTTAGGTTGGAAAAAATTTAATTTTCGAGTTAAAATAGCTGCGAGTGCAAAGGGTTTACACAGGGGAATATATGGAAAAATTTCTTAAGACTGTAAAAACAAGGAAGCACAGTAATAACTATAGTCACAGGAACAATGAAGAAGGCACGAGAAAGGAGATTCTGGATACGGTTTACAGCGGAACCACAGTGAAACCTATTATTCGTCGAGTGTATCCATTTTTCCAACTTTCTTCCTTGGTGGAATAGGTCCGTAACAAAGGTAAATGAATAATTGCGGGTAAACGCAGCTCGTTAGGAGTTAGGAGTGAAAACAGGCAAGCGGAAGTACATAGCGGCTGATCATCGCTCGACTTTCGACCCAAGGCGAAATTTAACAAGAAGAACTGTGGCGTAAAATAACTAATTGCCCGGTTTACGTTTCAAAATGAAACTTTCCCAAGTATAGCATTCTATAGGGATATTCCTGCTCGTACCGTTTTGATGTTCTATGCTTTGTTTGTCTAGTAAACAGGTGCTGAAGAGGATCAACCGATTTTTTCTCCGTTGCGACAATGCGGTATTGTTCATTGGCAATTTTACTGATGTAAATGATCTTTATTGAAAAATTGTAAAATCTGATTAATCTACTGTAACACTGTACCCGAAAGTCGACATAAGTTGAGGGTGTAGGTGCAATAAGGGTGTGGGGTTATCTCATGACCCTTTTACCTATGTATCTACGTCGCACAGTGGGACGAAAAGACCTGGCGGCGATTAAAAATCTGTAACTTCTGTTACTTCTGCTTTATATACTGTATTCAATTTTCTATAGCCTTTAGGTTCTGTTAATTTTAGTCGAATTAATGAAATCAGTATCGAGATATTCATCTCATTACACTGTAACAACAACAAATTTCAACTTTTTTTATGTTTCCAAATAACTGTTGGCTGGATCGTGTAGAGTTTTTTGCGCTGATTCCGAATCTGCCCTTAATTTTTCTCCTACACGCACAGCTTTTGAGAAACGTGACTTTGAAAAAAGAACGTATTTTTCAACTTTAAACAAATATTGTGATGTTGTTATAAAAGACATTGAATTGTACTGTGCAGCAAAAGATTCTGCAGACTTTTCTGGATACAGTGATATCGAATATTAATACGTTATGAATGTTTAAACATAAACTTTTGCACAAAATTTTGATGATATTTTTCAATTTATATCGAAAAGTAAGGGTGCAGGGGAAAATCGAATTATACCACGCGATAGAGCAGACTTTTATCTTGAGAAACCTCCCTTTGAAATTGGTAACATCGAACCAGAAATCAAAATACAGGGTGTCCCAAAACGATAGCGATAGCCGGAAATGGGAGGTTCCTTGGGTCATTTAAAGCGACATTTTCCAAAGCAAAAATGGCGTCCGCGGCTTTGTTTAGGAGTTATTAACGAAAAACACGGACCAATCAGAGCGCGAGCTAGACGCTCTCGAGCTAGAAGCCAACGCTCGCCGCGCGGAACGTGCCAGCGGAGAGGATTTTTATGCGAAATCAAGTCAGTAAGTCTAAGTGTTAAATATTCACTTTTATTATATTATATTCATCGGTAGCAATGACTCTACCAATATAGACGATACCAAAGACCACGGCGCTCTTTTCGAACACAACCCGACATGGCTCAGCCAACATCTACATCTGACCTATTTGACGAGGTTCTTATACTGTCAATCTATGAAAATTGATGTTTTGAAATTTTTAAATGGCCATGCTCCCCAGGGCCGAGATAAGAGCAGTTCGCGGTAGTAGACGATGCCCGGTCGTTCCCGTTCACGTTTTCCCAGTGCCTCAAGCGGAGAGCACAAAGCGGATAGTGCGCTTCGACGTCTAGCATTGTGGCCCGGTCTGTATCGAGTATCATACGCGCGTTACGAAATTGTCGAGGGATTCCAGAGCGAGCCAGAAACGCGAAAAGTCGATTCCTCTGCGCAGACACAATGCCCGAGTGGTAATACAACATTCTGGCAGTGATATCTTTGATCTCGTACAATGGATCGTCAAAAAATACTGCTCGCAACCGAGACTCTCCCGAGGCTCCCTCCTGTTACGTCTCGTCTTTACAACTTAAGAAGTGGTCATATTGACAGGTCAAACATCGATATTTTCAATTATATTTTTCCAAAGTATAGAACCTGAAAAATGCTTCGATTTATCGAAATAATGCTTTGGGGCGTCTGATTAAACTTCACTTGAGGAAGCTACAAATTTTTAACTTTTTTAAATATGATCCTATAGATTTTGGCAAGAGAAATTCCAATA
The DNA here is from genome assembly GCA_028455795.1 of Lasioglossum marginatum. Lineage (NCBI taxonomy): Eukaryota > Metazoa > Arthropoda > Insecta > Hymenoptera > Halictidae > Lasioglossum > Lasioglossum marginatum. The sequence goes on from CM052247.1 coordinate 1,299,773, forward strand.
ATCCAAGTTTTAGTCTTAGGAATTCACTGGTTCAGAAGTTATACATGTTCAAAGTTAAGCGTTTTGGCAGGTAAGAACACTCGCAGGTCAACTCAGCCTCGGGGGTATTAAGTGGCACCACAAGCACGCGCTAATGTCGACCACTACATCAACATGGTAGCATCCTTATCTGTCAAAGACACTTAAAAAATCCAGAAATTTAAAATTGCTTATTCTATATTGAAGTTATCGGATGACCATCATCGTTTATATCATCATGATAGTTGTGTCCTATTCTTTTTCGGATTAAGTAAACACGTTTAAGGAAACTAAAAATTTCCAAAAATCTGAAAAAATGCATATTTCTCATAGAAGTTTTAGAAGCACCCGTTTTATATAAATTCAGTAGTGAACAAAATGCTTTTAATTTTTTCTGATTTTTGTTATGATATTAAAAATGCGCAGATTAATTAAAAAATTATATTCTTATAAATTTGCTATTTCAATGAATCAGAACCTAAAGATTCGGGAACACATTTTCATGGCGTAATGCATGAAAAATATATAATGAAGGAAGAAATCAATTTTTGGATCCTTTCAAATGGAAATATCCTCATAAATGATTAATAAACTGCAACCGTGTAGTAGAGAGTATTAAAAGAGTTCGAAGGAATCTGGTCACCAATCTAACATCCACGTCGGAAATTCTCATGGAAATTCAATGTGACCGATCAAACCAAGATCGATAATAAGAGCATTAAAATTCTGTAGTTACTTACGAGTTCGAACGAGGTTCATTCTATAGGATGTCCCAAAAATGTTGTACTTCCTTGAGGAAGGTAATTTCTGCGAGGCCATTTCAAATAACTTTTTCTTTTATAAAAATGTTCTCCGCAGTTTCGTTAAGGAGTTAGTAACGAAAAACACGGACCAATCAGAGCAATGTAATACTGTTATTACATTGGGCGACAGCAGGTCCCGCTAAGCATGGCGTTTGGCCCGCGGGACTTTCGCCAACTTATTTATGGCATTTTTCTGATTAAAATCACACTAAACACGATATAATTTCGACTGTATTTAGTGGTTTAAGGACATAGAAAAGGATAGCGAGTGAAAAAGAAAGAAAAACAGCGACCGCGACGGATGGCAAAAATTTAAAAACTGATTGTATTGTTTAAAATACCGATGCGATGCTAATTTTTTCATTTTCAATTTTCTTCCTATATGAATATGATAAGTAATAAATCATGCTTTACATGTACAGTAAATATGGGTCAAATTGTGTCTTGTTTGGTGTCATTTTAATAAGAAAAATGTCGCAAATATATTGGTAAAATTTCATTAAAAATAAGTAAAAAATAAAGAAGTTTCATTATTGCACTAGTATTGTCTCACTGAAACGCTATATTTTGTTGCGCCTTTGACTGCGCCGCACTATGGGTCAAACGGAAGAATTCTGTGTCAAAATCAAAGAACTTTCGATAGAAATGAGATAGAGCGAAGTTTTTTTTTAAATGAAAGCTGAAACTTGGCAGTATATGAAATAATTATAGAGATTGTGGTACGAACGCTTTTTGACCTTGAAAAAATTCGTTAAACTTGCACAATTTCAAGAAAATTGTGATTTATCCAATACCGTGTTTCGGTTAGATTTTTTCTTGACATGCTATATACATCATGTCCCGTAGATTTTGTCACGCTGTAAAAGTCTACCTCAGGATATTTAAAAAAATCGATTTGTGTGAGAAAAGCTAATAAAATCATAATTTTTTCATTGAAATGATTATAATCTCTCTATTTTTCCCTTATTCTGCAATATTTCAACTTTAATTGAAAAAAAAATCATCGCACTAATAATCTGTAATAATATCTACGAAACATGATAGCAATGAAATTTTTTAAAATGAACGATAATGGATACGTGTACTGAAAAAAGAATGTTAAATAGATGACACATAAAAATTATTCGAATATTTCGAATAATTAGCCGAAACTCTCTTTGTCAACATCACCTTAAATTTAAAAAAATAATTGCATTATATAAATTACAATAAAAATGATTGTAAGAATTACAATAAAGTTAAAAGTAATCGTATAAATTACTATATAAAAGTCATCGATATTGTCAGACAATGTATTACATTATATATTTTATTATCATGTATCACATATCAGTGCGTAGGATTCTAGACAATACTCTCGAAAGAATAAACCATTTCCATACAATGCGAAATGTAGATTCTTGAAAACGGTGTGGCAATATGAAATACACACAAAAATATTATTCATCGTATACAGGGTGGTGTACGAACATTTCATTATTTGGATAACCTTCATCGTTCCAATGTGGATAGAAAGGAATACGTATTTCATAAAATGAAAACACACAGTCTGCTCCACAAGCGAAGAGGAATAATTTGATTCAAACTATATTACGTTCGTCATGAATAGAAGTTGCAAATAAAAAAGAAATCAGTTTTACAACCATTTCATGAAATTTGAACTCAATCCCGACATACTTTACACGGAAACCAAAACGCTTCAGTTTTTCGCGACTGGAACGAACAAAAACCCAATTTGTTCCACATCACCAATTCTCTGTATTATTATATTGGTGCTATTGAAACAAAAAATTAATTTGTTCCACATAACCAATTTTCTGTGTTAATATACTGCTAAATGGGTCATTCGGGCACTTTTCGCAGTACTATTTCGGATTTTGAAAAGAGAAGGAAAGTATTATTTGAAATCTTTCTAATTGTAGCTTTTTCAGACGTGTAAAATAAAATGTTTACCTTTTTTCATTGAATTAGAATGAGTTAAATAACCAAGCCATGGAAATGTGTTTTCAGGAGTTTATAGTGAAAACATAAGAGTGTCTAATACAAATGATTTCCATGAAAAAACAATTATTTTTCACCATTTCTATTGCAATTTTTTAATAGAAATCGCAATGTTTTCATGGCGGGTGCATAGGGAAAAATTTGATGAATTAATTGCCCCACGTTTATTATTGTAGATTTTTACCAGAAAGGCATTGAGGCATTTGTATCACGACGGAAGAAGTGCATTGATGTCGATGGAAATTATTTCGATTAATGGAATATGAATGAAGCTTGTAAAATAAAAGTTTATGTTACAGATTCAGAACAGCCATTTCATTTGCAACAACGTAATACTAAAAGTTGTATTTTGCAACTTTTCTATGTGGGCTTACACGGAAAATTTAGAAATTATACTCTGAAAATTTCATGAAAATCCGACAACGTTGCAACGAACTACAAAAATTTCAAGATGGTAAAAATTGCAGTTTTCCACGATTTTTCTCTCATCTTTCAATGTCAGTCGTTTTCTCCCGCATCAGCCGATTCCGAGGAAACTTCCACAGCGCACATAATTGACACAGATCCACAAAACGTATTTTTTAAATTTTCAATATAGACCCGCGCATAAAAAATTGTGAAAGGCAACTTTCAGTATTTTCTCTACAATACAAAAAAATTTCTTTTCGCATCGTGTAGTAAATTAATTGGTCTGACTTTTCAAAAAAATTCAAATCGTACAGTCCAATGTTAAAAAAGAAACCGTTTTTTTACACTCCTCGTCAAAAAGATAGCCCAGGTGTGCTATCTTTAATTTCTCAATGACGCATATAAAATTTTTCGTCTGTAACATATAATATCAAAATATTATGAGCTCAGAATATGCGGCTTGCTGGAAATAAGTCACAATGTCGTAGATGTTTGTATACAACAAAGAAAAACTGTTCCATACTAAGGTCGAAATGATAGCACACTCTGTTAATATGTTTAGAAATTGCTCAGTATTTCATGATCTATCAACGAATAAAGATTACAGTACAATATTGTATAAATTTGTAAGTATGAGACGCGGAAAAAAATTAAACGAGCAACAGTTTAGCAAATTCTTGAACTAAAACAGCAACAGTTATTAGTAGTGAAAATATCGAAAGTAATAAAAAGAAGTCGTAAAGTAATACACAATTTCTTAAAAAATGTTGAAGATTATGGCAAAAAGAAAAGTACTGGTCGGCCGTCATCGTTATCCTATCGTGATAAGCGAGCAATTTTGCGTGTAGCTTCCAACTCGCGGTTAACAACGAAGCAAATAATGGAAAAATCTAGTGTTAGTGCCAGTGTTTCAAGTGTTCGTCGAGTTCTACTATTCTGCAAAAATATTAAGAGGCTAAAATTGAAAAAGAAACCTCCGTTAACAACGAAACACAAAGCAGAACGTTTACGCTTTGCTAAAGAAAGAGTGCATTGGAAATAGAAATGGAGAAGGGTACTATTTTCGGACGAAAAAAAATTTAACCTGGATGGTCCTGATGGGTTCCAATATTATTTTCATGACATAAGAAAAGAGACAATGTCAGCAATTCGACGACAAATGGGAGGAGGCAGGGTAATGGTTTGGGCCGGCATCGGTTATTTCGGCAAGACAAGTATCAAGTTCATCAATGAGAGAATGAATAGTGTCCAATACATAAATTTAATCAAAGAACAAATAAATAATCATGCAGAACGCATTTCTGGACCTGATTAGATCTTTCAACAAGATAATGCATCTGTACACACATCAAGATTGGTCCAATCATATTTTAATGAAAATAATATATCAGTTTTGCCGTGACCTGCACGCTCCCCGGACCTTAATATTATTGAAAATTGCTGAGCAGAACTTGTTCGCGGCGTGTACGCGAATGGAAAGCAGTATCAACATGTACAAGAATTAAAAAATGCAATTGTACGCGAATGGGATACGTTAAGTCAAAATTATATCCAAAAACTATATAAATCGATACCAAATCGTACAACAGAAGTAATAGAAAATAAAGGGGGATGTACCCATTATTAAACAAGTATATATGTTTGATAAGTAATTATTGTTAGTCAAAATTTATGTTCATTATTATTTTCTTATTGTACATGTGCTATCATTTCTTTCTTAAAATAAAACAATTTTTTTTGTTACACACTAAACCTTATAATGTTTAAATTATTTTCAACGAATCGCATATTCTGAGCTCATAATATTTTGATATTATACGTCACAAACGTAAAACTTTATATGCGTCATTGAGAAATTAAAGACAGCACACCTGGGCTATCTTTTTGACGAGGAGTGTAGAACGCCCGAATATTAATGGGAGTCATTGTATATCTGAAACGAGACATTTTTACAGAAACGAGTTATTTTAGTGTTCAATTTGTCAATGTTCTGCATCGTAAAAAAATATCCTTTGTCGACTAGAAGATTGTTTGTGACAAAAATGAAAGCACTATTATATTTTGTTGATATGCATGTGTCGTATTTCAAGAACCTGCGCGTGCACAAAGATCCGCGGTTTTTGACTTGCTTTGATTAAGATTTCTTTTCACGGAATGATTTACTTTGTACGGATTTATGGAAGCGGGAGAGGCGATATTTTAATCTGAAAGTGTAGCGTAGAAATTATTACATCGCTGAAGTATTCAACAGCGTAATGCTGAACGTGGCTGTTCGTGGGAAGAAAATGGGTCAATACAATTTTATGGGAGGTTCTCCCGTGATAACAAATGCACCGCAGCATTTATAAGATTGCATTTTCTGTTGAACTCGTTTTCCACAAATAGCTGTGCTTAAAAAAACCAACCTTTATTATCTTAGCCTAGATCTTTGAAGACTGCCGGGAACTGTGGTAGAACCAGCGCGAAATTTAAAAGTTCACGTGAGAAATGTGCATCCATACTATGAAACAATTCGTAATCCATCATTTAATCCCTTGTTCTATTTTTTAACTTTCCGGACTAGTTTCACAAAAGAATATCGATTTACTGTGAAAATGAGTAGGTAGAAAGAAACATTTAAGAGCTTCCATGTATTAGTCCCAGCTAGACAGCGGATTTTATACATTTATGGCAAAAATGAGTAGGTGTATAAGAAATATCAAAAAATAATGTTATATTATTTACAATCTATTAAACATATTAAGAAAGAAAATAAACTTCCACTTCACTCCAGAGAGTTTGTTGCAATTCAGATACGAAGTTTTTATTTTGCATAAACATCCGCTGTCTAGTCCCAGCTTATCAAAATTATTATCTGCTTGGTCCTTGTTCATTGTAATTAATGCAAACAATTTTTATTTTATTGCACATAAAAATCTGCAGTCTCTCTACTAATGATACAAATTAAAATTCCATTTAAATATCGCTGCAGTCCTCCGTTTCTTGGTTCGCAACTGAATTATTATCTGTTTGGTCCTCGTTCATTGTAATTAATGCAGACAATTTTTATTTTATTTTCCATAAAAATCTGCAGTTTACTAACGATACAAATAAAAATTCCATTAAGATATCGCTGTAGTCCTCCGTTTTTTGGTTCGTAACTGTTTTGTTCCTGCGTACTAACTTAACTTCAAACTTAGATATCTCGAAAACAGCAATACTTTGTGAAAAATCTAGAATACAGATACGGTGAAATCTTGATCGAAGAAAACGGGAACCGTAGGATCTAAGAAAAACGAATATCCCCTCCGCTGCGGGGCATACCCCGCAAGGGGCCGAGAAGATCGAGCTGCCACGGTCGCCAAGCAGTGTAAACATCGGGTATATCGGTGTGAACCACTTCTAAACCAATTACAGAACTTCTTTATTTTTCATTATTTTTCATGGGATTTTCACCAACTTATTTGTGCCATTTTTCTGGTTAAAATGACACCGAACAAGATACAATTTGGCCCATGTTTACTGTGCATAGTTACTCCATACCGTCAATTAATTAAATACAATTATAAAATTAAATATAATTAAATACAATTGAAATTATATCGTGTTTAGTGTGATTTTAATCAGAAAAATACCAGAAATAAGTTGGTGAAAGTCCTATAAAAAATGAGTAATAATAAAAAAGTTTTTTATTGGCATTACATTGTGTGATGACACGCTTGCGATGATCTTCGAACTTTGAACTTTGATCTATGCCGGCGACGGCGACTCTCCGCGTCTCTTTCTTTCCCATACGCTATCCTTCCTTGCGCCCGAAACTTTCATCGTCGATTAAACTACTAAATACAGTTGAAATTATATCGCGTTTGATGTCATTTCATTCAAAAAAATGCCAGAAATAAGTTGGTGTTCACACCGATACGCTTCGGCCGCGCGATCCATACTTACATGCTGTGCTTTTCTACGTTCGGCTTCGTTTGTACTCTCGGCGTGGTCGGCGCGGTCGGCGCGGTAGACGCAGTCACAAAAAAATAGTGTCCCTACATGATATTCCTCCGTGCAGAACACAGCTGTTGGCAAAATAACGGGACTCGACTGTACTTTGCCTACATCTGTGTTTAAAAGATTCACGTAAATCAGAGAAGGGAATGGCAATACGCTTATCAGCTTGTTCTACTATTTCCAACAATGCCTGAATAGAACGGAATCCAAACCAATTCTATACAGCTATTTTTCGATGTGGTTTACTTGAACTCAAAGTATTTCTCCTTAATTTCCTAAATGTAGAAGTTAGGCCGCTATTAGACGAGGCCACTGGTGGCGCAACACCGGGAAGACACTGGTGATGCCACCGAATTGGAGGGCTTTAATGCATCGGTGGTACCACCAGTACCGTGAACGTCAATTGTTTATGTTTTCTCCAGGGGCGGATTAAGCCAGCGCGGGGCATTCAGTGGTGGTACCACCAAGCTAGGGCTGCTACAAAATTTGAATCCGGCCCTGGTTTTCGCGATGCTGGTGACGCAACTTGGTGGCTTTGTCTAATAGGCTACATTCAAAACAATGCCTCAGTTGGTGGCGGCGCCACCAAATGTTGCCCGGCCGGTTGCCGATGCCGTCCACCAGATCGGCAACAATTTTTGGTGGCTCCACTAGTTACCGTCGTCTAATAGGTTCCATTTGATTCAATGCCTCGCGACGTGCTGAGCCACTGGTGGTGCAACTTGATGGCGGACACTGGTGACGCCACCGAATTGGAGGGCTTTAAGGCATCGGTAACTGGTGGTACCACCAGACTGTGAAAGTCAATTGTTTATGTTTTCGCCAGGGGCGGATTAAGCCAGCGCGAGGCATTCACTGGATATTAACGGTAGCCAGAGCTGCTACAAAATTTTAGTCCGGCCCTGGTTTTCGCGATGCTGGTGGCGCAACTTGGTGGCTTTGTCTAATAGGCTACATTCAAAACAATGCCCCGGCTGGTGGCGGCGTCACCAAATGTTGCCGGTTGCCGATGCCGTCCACCAGATCGGCAACAATTTTTGGTGGCTCCACCAGTTATCGTCGTCTAATAGGTTCCATTTGATTCAATGCCTCGCGACGTGCTGAGCCACTGGTGGCGCAACCAGGTGGCATGGCGGTGCTCAGGTTCGCGAGAACTTTCCTTCCGATCGATCTGGCCTATCAGTCAAGGCGAAACTGGCGATCGATAATGGGAGAGCTGCAATCGTCTCGAACGCCGCGCCGCACAATAGAACAAACCGATGAATTCTGTGTCGAAATCAAAGAACTTTTGATACAAATGAGATAGAGCGATGATGTTTTTTTAAATTAAAGCTGAAATATTGCAGAATATGGGAAAATAGAGATATTATGGTACGAACGTTTTTAACCTTGAAAATCCGTGTTAAACTTGCAGAATTTCAAGAGAATTATGGTTTATCCAATGCCATGGATAGATTTTTTCTTGACATGTTACACATCATTTCCTGCAGATTTTGTCAAGTTGATTTCAAATCTGGCCATAAAATTTGTGTAGCACCTCAGGATTTTGAAAAAAATCGAGTTCTGTGAACAAAACTAATGAAATGATTTTTTCGTTGAAATGATTTGATAACCCACTAGTTTGAAGTGTTCTGTGTGATGTTCTAATACCTTCAAACTAGTGGGTTATCAAATCATTTCAATGAAAAAATTATTTCATTAGATTTTTTGCGAAATCCTGAGGTCGTGGACAAATTTTGAGACAGATTTGAAATCAGCGAGAAAAAATCTACGGGAAATGATGTGTAGCATGTCAAAAAAAAAAATTTTTCCGCGCGTGGTATTGGATAAACCACAATTTTCTTGAAATTGTGCAAGTTTAACGAATTTTTCAAGGTTAAAAAACGTTCGTACCGTACTCTCCCTATTTTTCCAGTGGCGGACCAAGGCAAGTGGGGGCCCTAAGCGGTCAAAATTTCGGCCCCTCCCCCAACAAAAAGTTTCAAGAAAACTCTCATTAAGTTATAAACAAAAAAGAAAAGTAATCAGAAATTCCATACCGTGAGACATTAAATAAATTTATTAAAAAACATACATACATTTTACACATTTTTTATTTTATATGAATTTCCGTCTTGCTTTGTTTCTTGCAAATTCATGAATTATTTTGGCAGTATCAATTCGGCTTAAAATTTTCTGCTCCATATACAGAATAGTCATATTATTTAGCCTTTCTTCTCCCATAGTGCTCCTTAAATAATTTTTTACACGCTTTAAAACAGAAAACGATCTTTCTCCTGACGCATTAGATAACGGAATTGTTAAAAAAGATTTCAATAATAATTCAACATTCGGAAATGTGCAAGACATTTCTTTGGCTGCTCGACAGATGTCTGGTGTGGTCTTTATGCTGTCCTCGTTTTCTTTCAGAAACATTAAAAAATGGTCACATTCATCTTCAATAGTATAAACATCAATATCATTTTTGGAAATATCCTTCAACTTATTCATCGCGATCTTTTTTTCTTCTTTTGATAAATTCAAATCAAAAAATATTCGAAAAGGCTCTACAACAACTTCATACGCTTGAATTCTTCGAGATAGTTCTGCCTTGATGTTATCACATACAACATGAAATGAATTGACTATAAAATGTTCTCTTATTGTAAATTCATATCCGACTTCTTTGTTTTCATCAAAAAACATTTTTCTCTTTTTGTGTCTGCGAGTTTGTCCTTCTTCTACATTAAATGATAGCCCTGAAAAATCAGTTGCCTCTTTTTCAACTTTTGCAAATTCTTCTCTGAAATTATTTATAAAATTTTTTAATGACTTCAGT
>CM052247.1:1331586-1350221 GCA_028455795.1 Lasioglossum marginatum
TTTCTACCAAATAAAATACTTAATTTTGTTATTATATATTTTGTTTAAAGTTATTTTAGTACCCTTCCCTTCCTTATTCCCAAAATAACGAAATAGAGTAAGTTAAATTATATTGTGCATACATACATAAATATTATATATTTATATATTGTATATTGTGTACATATGTATATATTAAATTTTAATATATATGTATATATATGTTTATATATATACATGTACACATTTTACATTCATTTTTTAAACTCGAATCATAATACATTTTGCGAAATTAGCAGGGCGGCAAAGGTACCCGATCTTCGTACTTGACTGAGGCCGTCTGAGGCTAGAATCGTCGCGCATGCGCGTGAAAAGCGCCCCGTATCTCATTTCTGATCCCTGCATGATATCTGTCACGGCACAGAACCGAGAATCGGCTTAGATCGCGGGATTACTGTACATCGTTGTATTTTTATTTACCCGATAATTATTCCTAACAATTATAGTTCCTCCACAGTAAACGTTTATTAGGAATAGTTTCCCTTTCTAAAATAGAGTACTCTCTAAACGGGTGTATTTGAAGAACGAAACGATACTTTAATTGCTGTGTACATGTTCCCGATGTTATAAAATACAGGAAAGAGGATTCGCTGGATTAATTACTTAACTGTTGTTGCTGTGAGGATTAATTGTGGAACTTCGAACTCACCTGTAACAGAAAATAAAAGAGAATGTTAATTTACTCGCCGTTCCATAATAATTTTACGTAGCTTTTATAAAACTATGATTTTAATCGAATTTTTAACAGTTTCTGTATATATGCAATTCTAATTCTAGAATGTTTATTATCGCTTATATGTTAATTTGAACGGAACTACGTACGTGTTTTAGACGTTCGTTCAATAAAGATCAAAGTTTCAAGTACACTACCCTAATACATATTTATATTTTATTCGTGTTTTCTTATTCGCATGATCCATCTCCTGTCTCCCGCGTACAATAACCTCTGGGCGCCATGCATTTAAAGCACATATAAATGCGGAAATACTTCGAACATTTAATAAGATTTCTATTTCACGTTCTTGCTCTACACTTGCCTATTGTTCAGACAACGTTATGTCCACATTTTGTGGATTCAATTAGATCAATTTGACAATTAATGAAAATGTTTGTTTGTAACTGGATTGAAATATGTGTTCAGCAGATTACGCGTAATAGACTAATTTACATATTTCTGTCAACGAAATATATTATTTAGAGTCAGTTCAACTCAAATGGTGCATTGAGGATGAATAACATTTTCTCTTCACCCGTATATTATGAATGACATGATCATGATCAGTCTCTACGCTATAGTATGCATTTTTTCAACCCCAAATGCTATACATATAATACATAGGGTTGATATATAGAAATAATTGTGTATATAATATTATAATTATATATGTATTAATCCTGTGACGAATAGAGAACAGTTTCCCACTGAATTCTTCACAGGAATCTGTTCAGGATCGTCTCTGGAAGGAGGCGCCCTAGATAAGCGCCCTAAGAAGCGCCTCTCGCATCGTAAATAATTTCATATCATAAATAACCCTTTTATATCATAGTTGACCCCTTTTAACGAAGACAAGTTCGGGCCCGATTTAATTGGAAGTGGCAAAAACGAGAGTCTGGCCCTAAGTGATATAGATAATGAACAACGTGTTCCATTCATTCTAGGGGTGTATAAACCCTTGCATTTTTACTCTCGGGGGTTAGTACTTTCGTAGACTCAAACCGTGTCACGTCGTGCTGTATTTCGGAGAGTCAATTCCAGTGAGATCGGGCTAAAGTTCCCCTTCGTATCAAATATAACCGTATAGATTCCGCTAGTCCGGTATTAAATCTATTAGGCTTTTCTAAAGTTGTTTTCGAGACCCCCGCATTGCCAGTGCGTCACAACCGAGCACTTCCAGTTAGGTAATAACTGTTTACACTAAATTTTATCCATTCTATTCGCGACATTTACACACATGTAAACCTTTCTTTTATTTTGAATATATTGGTATTTAATGATAACTTCGTACCAATTCACTAAACCCTTAATTATCGTTCCACAATCCTAATCTAGTAATTGAACGTTCCCACACGATACAATCTTACCGCTCAGGTTGTATCAATTAGATTATACTAGGCCCACTAACTAACTTAGTGACTATAAATAAAAGTGGAGCGCTAAACTATATTGACGTAATCTTCGTGGGCGCTCCACGCTTTTATTTATAGTCACTAATGTCTATAAAAATTATTTTCTCCTTTTTAGTGTATTTTAATATAAGCGTGGTTTTTAAAAGGTTTTTTTTATATATTTTTCATTTTCTACTTTTTAATCTTTACATATGAGGGGATGACTCCGAGAGACGACGTCTCTTGATGTAGTCCGGAATGGGACTGAGCTCGTTCGCTGCGAAGTGGGTTAGTGGAGTGGGGAGGAGTCGGAGTGAGAACGCTTAGTGTAGTAGGGAGCGCCTGGCGCGCGGAGTGGGGATCGCTGAACGCGATGACTCACTACTGTGTGTCGCGCGGCGAGGAATATTAAAATTTTTTTTCTCCTAGACGCACAGTTTCTTTTTTAAATTTGTTTTTTAATATTGCATTGTCATCCAGTTCTGAGCTATGTTTAAAGTTTCAAGTCTCTAGCTCATCGGGAAGTGGTTTAAAATTCGATTTCAAGATTTGACGCATACAACAACGACAACATCGACAACGACAACAACTCGGCAAGCTAATGTAAGCGTGGTAAAAATGTCTAGCCCACCATGTTTTGTGGTGTCGTGACCGAAACTTGCGTGTTATACCAATAAGAATAAAAAATCTAAAAATATCGGCGGCAAGTAAATATGATTGTGTCGGCTATTTATCAATTTTTGTCCATTAAGTACTGCTTGATATTTCTTCATGATTGGTTTATGGCGAAATATGCTTAGTGCCTCTAAAATAAAAATGGAATTAGACTTGCCAGTTGGTGTTCGACGTGTACAGCAAATTCTGAGATCGAGTGGGACACTTAAATATTCTAAAAAAGCGAAAAAGCCTCCACTAACTAAATTCCACAAGGAAGAGAAATTAAAGTTTGCAGAATATCATATGTCATGGACCGAAAAGTGGAAGATGATGATTTTTTCTGATGAAAAAAAATTTAATTTGGACAGCCCGGATGAGTTTTAATATTACTGGCACGATCTGCGTGATAAAAAAATGTAAAAGTGACAAGAGTCCATGGAGGAGGATGTATAATGGTTTGGGCTGCATTTGGCTGGAACGGTAAGACTCCGATAATGTGATTCCCCCCAAAAGTCAATGCTGAAAAATATCAGGAACTATCGGAATACGTACTGGATGAATATGGCGACAAGATTGGTGGAACTAATTTAATATTCCAACACGATAATGCAGCAATACATCGTGCAAAAACAATTAAAAACTACTTTGAGAGGGTAAAAGTTGAAGTTTTAGGGGAATATTAGCACGAAAGATATATGACAATGGAAAACAGTATAGCACTGTTTCAGAATTGAAAATGGGATTAGGGAGGCGTGGTCTGAAATTAAATCAGAAACATTACAAAAATTAATTCAATCAATTCCACGCAGAATATTTGAAATTATAAAACAGGAAGGAGGTTCAACTAAGTACTGAATTACTTTCATTTTCTCTTTTTTTTAATTTTTTGTGTAAAAATACATAATGAACCTATGTTTATTTCGCAACTAAATTTCAAGTGTTGTAATAGAAAATTTGTAATTGATATTAATTAACATTGTGTTATTCAATTGAGCTGTGTATTTTGTTAATGATATTAGAATGAATAAATAATAATAAGTAAAATCAAAAATACTGCCTTAAACACAACATTATGTCAACAAATTGAAGTGAACCTATCATTATTTCGACCACTGTAGCTGTTCCTTATTATGTGGCTGTGGCTTTGATAGCAAGTTAAGTTAAAACAGTCTCGGGTTAACGGGTTCTTTTATTCCTCCGGGAAATGATGACATGTGGAACGAAGTCGCGAAGGAATCGTCGCCGCGAACGCTAGAAGATGCTCTGGAGTAGAAAGTATTATTTTCGACACGGTTAGATGCATTCGACTCGGCGCGGCGCGGCGGCCGTCGTCGCCCACACTGTTGGCTTCATCAAATCAGATAAACCACACACAACGAAGCATTGTCTTTGGCTGGTGAATAGGAGCGTTTGTAAGTACGTACAGTGAGAGCCCGCATACACAAAGGCCGTAGATTAGAGCGTGAAGCTTCGACATGGATTTCACGAGCCGCTTTTCGATGTTCTCGAATTACCAGTAAACCTTGACTCGGGATTCATCGAACCCGCAGGAACGTAAACGGTTGTTTTACCCATTATTACCAGCCCCGATTCCGAACGACCACACTGTCGAGTCACGCGGCCGCTGCGCTGTTTGCCTAACCTAATCCAACATCGCGACGATCGATTAATCGATTAATCAAATCGATTCAGTCCGATTAATAGCTATTCCGGTCTAGAACTTTGCAAATATCGGTTTTTTAATTCTATCTTCCTACGGGTTATATCTTCGAATACGCATTTGCAACAGGATTCAGGATTCATTCCAACTCGTAAAAATGACGAAGTTAGGTTTTGCACTCCAAGTTCATCTTTTTGCAAATCAAATTCAACTTTTTGCAAGTCAATTTCACCCATTAACCCTTTGCACTCCGAATTATTAGAAAGAAAGGCGTAACATTCATATTTGTTAGGCTTTGTTTAAAATCTTCATGACGATTGTGGCTTGTTAAAATACCCACTTTGTGGGATTGGAATCCCTATTTGCGATATCTTCAGAATACCGCGGGGGAGGCACTTCATATCAAGCCGTCGTAACAATATGATCAACAACAAACGGATCGGAACGCACGGACCTATAAAATGGCATTCAAGATCCCCCCATTCGTCACCTACAGATTTCTTTTATGAAGCCATATTATGCATAGAAATTGTCTATAACTACACCGCCAACAGATTTAAACGATTTACAAACTTGGATAAAAAACGCATGTGCATACATATTCAGTGCAACATTAGCACACCTCATAGAAGTTAGACCCCCACTTTCAGAATTGCGAAATTTCAACAGTTGTGTTGAATTGTGATAAATAGACTGCGGATGTTTATGGAATTTTCAATTTTTGTAGACGAATTTTAAGAAAGTAGAATAAAACAGAATCTTATTTTCCGTGATAGTAAAATCGTAAAAAAAGTTGAAATCGTACTAAATTCTG
The DNA here is from genome assembly GCA_028455795.1 of Lasioglossum marginatum. Taxonomy (NCBI): domain Eukaryota; kingdom Metazoa; phylum Arthropoda; class Insecta; order Hymenoptera; family Halictidae; genus Lasioglossum; species Lasioglossum marginatum. The sequence goes on from CM052247.1 coordinate 1,336,863, forward strand.
TCATATTTTATATCCTAACATTTTTTGAAAATTTTCAAAAGCCATAATTGCATGAACATATGCAGTCTAGTGATAAGTTTGTGCTACATACGATACAAAATAGAGGAAAACGATTTTTAGAGTAGCCCCCACTTTCAATTTTTTGCAAGTTCCTCTGTTGTTGTTGATAAATTATTGTGCTAAAGTACCAGTTCAAAAAAGTGACAAGAAAAAAAGTTATGGTCAATAATCGTATTGGACATGCAAGTAATGTTTAAGATAGTACCAATTATACAAATAGCATATATATATTTATATTTCCTTGCAAAATGAAAAACAAATGAGAATGTCGTAATTGTTTATGAACTATCTAATTTTAATTAACCCTGATCCATCCCTAACCAGGGACTCGGCGTCAAATTGACACAAAAGTGGTAAAAGATTGATGAAATAACAAGGTAAAAAGTTATTTCTCGATGTTTCCTTGGGTTTTCAGTTATGTGTTTTGCATCGAAAACATAAAAGTCACGAAGTTTCGGGCAAATTTACCTAGAAATAACAGAACAGTATGTATAACTTATTTCGGGAAAACTGTGTCAAATTGACACTAGGGACGGATGAGTGTTAATGAATCAATAAAACGTCCAAAACCTGTTGTTTTGTCCAAATATTCGAAGCTTGTCAAACATTAGATACGCAGACTTTTATGACCGACTGTAGCTATTTCCGAGGAATGTACGAGGTTCAAATAACATTACGATTTATAACATACATTTCACTCGGAACAACCATCGGCTACAGTTTATTTACGAACTGTTACAGATGGAAACTCGAGAACACGAAATTCGGGGAGGAATTCGAAAATTAGGGCAAGTGTATGTGCAAATATTAGAGTGAATAAACTGGAAACGTGTATTTGGTCAGCTGAGCTCAACGGTCAACGTGGTAAATACTCAAATATTGCATACTTTTTCAAGAATCAAAATTAGGTGTGACAACTTATACAGTCAAACAAACAAACAAAATGTCTCCCGTACTCCCTTTAAACGAGAATTACGTCTTTAACACTAAATCTACCGATCATCAAAAGTGACTCATCAGTGTATGATATTACAAAAATAACTAAATAAAATTTATTTATATTTTGTGCGATTTTTATTATAATATATACTGGCAATTCGTTAAGGAAATTAGGACAATTGTGATCCCTGAGGATTCCATGCAGCTGGTTTCATTTGATGTGACAGCGTTGTTCACCAATGTTCCAATAGATTTGGCTTTAGAAGTATTGGTGAGTCGTTGGGACGAGCTCAAAGAACATACTACCATTCTAAGGGATGATTTCCTCCATGCTGTCAAGTTTGTTCTTGAGGCCAATGTCTTTATGTTTAACGGCATTTATTACAAACATGTGTTTGGTACTGCAATGGGTTCGCCCGTTTCTCCGGTAATCGCAAATCTTGTGATGGAAAAATTAGAACAGGTCTCGGTTTCAAAATTACCTTTTGAACTTATCTTTTACAAAAGGTATGTCGATTAGTGTTCCTCATCGAGATTATTTATATTATTTTAATCCACTGCTATAAATTTTATCAGCACTTCCATGGTCGCTAATGACCTAATAGCTGACGCGACCTTAATAAATAAATAAATAAAAATTAACGTTGAGTTTACATTTATTCATAGCTAAAAGAACAATTTCAAGAGAAAATTTCATGTTTATCAAAGTCCAAGAGAACAAGATTTTCGTTCGTTGCACGTTCATTTCAGTATAAAAAATTTTATGACCGAATTTTTGAATTAATCGAAATAAGATTGAGTCCACGGTTATTCACTGTTTACTGTTGTACAATCAGTCAAGAAAGTAGTCGTGAACCCTTTAGAAGGTAGAACTGCGTTATTTCTAAGATGCTACAGGTGGAAAGACAAGAAAATGAAAGCTCTTCGGAGATTTCGAAAATTGGAGCAAGCTGCGTGCGAAAATACCAGTACAAGTAAACAAACAGAAATTCCGTGGGCCGTTTAGGCGGAATATCAATTACGAGGAGCGGACACGTGTCCGAGAACATCCGACACCATTATTTTCAAGAGTTCTGCAACCTGTCCGCGATCGTAAGGGAGTCGAAATAAATTACGAGGCCGGCAGAGAACCGGCCATTACTCCCGCGGAGATGGGATTTTAAGGGAATCGGTGTGAATTTAAGAGCCCGTCGCGTCAGTCGGTTCCTTTATTACTATGAATAATTCCGAGCGTCACGAACTCGTTTCACCATTATTTATACGTATTTACGGCGCTGGTTATTTACGCGGGGCCTGGTTGGACATGGATCAACGCGGCTCCGAATCGTCGCATCGTGCGTCGGTTCTTGATCAAACATACATGCATACATACCATCCGACCGACCCCATTAGAAACCTATCTACGGATCGTTTAATCGTCTGTCATTTTAAATTAAATTGCTCTATTCATTTCTGCCGGAGATTAATTATCATCGCGCGCTGTTTCCGCGTGTAATTTGCAGCTACATTATATTCCATTCCTGTATCCCCAGTCCCCACCTTTACAGCGATAACATCAGAATAAGTCACACCATGTCGTTATACGAGGTGTGTTCAAGAAATAACGGGAATTTTCATTTTTAGGAAAAAATGTTATTAATTTGTCTACATCAGTGTTTCCCAAAGTGTGGTAAGCGTACCCCTGGGGATATAGGAAGAGTTTGGGGGGTGGGGGGTACGCACTGATTCTAGTGCAATAATCCTGGTGCAGCGGGAGTCTACTGTTGTGTACAAGGTATGTACACGCCTGCTACTTAAGGGAGAACGGTAGTCACATAACTAGAAAGGAACTAGAATCTAGCTAAATTTTGGGTCGAAACATGGCTTTGCGGGCTTCGGTTGTTTACCCTTATTTTGGGCTGGGTGAGGGCTCATTCTAAAGAGGAAGGTTAAATGCACTGCGCTCAACTCATGGTTTAACGAGATTATGTTTATATCTAATAATATGAGTGTCCAAAGTAGGCAAAACAAATCGAGAAAACACCTGCAGATTCCAATGTATTTTTCTGTCTCTAAAAGACTTTTCTATTGTTACAGTGTTGGTTTTGGCCAAAAAATCACGAACAATCAATGAAGTGTGAGCAGCTGCATCATCGTGGTGCAAAAACCATGAATTAAGTAAGTTACACCTGTTACAAAATTACACCTGTCTATTTTTACCATAAGTGCATAAATTCCGTAGCCCAATCAATAATAATAACGGTGAATCAATCATTTCGATGGTTGAATCCGTGGAATTATCATTTAAGTTTATTTTAATTTTATCTTGATATGTCGAAAAGAAATCATTTGTTACTAATAATTACTATTACTAGCATTCTACCGTATAATGATTAGGTTTTAATAATATGTGTCGTAGTAGTAAACTAGTTTTAGTAGTTAGTAATAAAATTAGTAGCACATAGTTTTTCTGTGAAGAAACGCGAACGAATTAATTACACAATCTATATAACATGTGTAATAAATACAAGACAACAAAGTCATAAACATATCTCGACCGATAAATGTGAGAATGGTAATAGCTAAATGAAACGATATGTATAATGAAATTATTGTAATTTCTTGTAATTGTTTACGTATCAGTCACATAATGATTGTATTCTACACATTTCGACAATGTACACTAAATAATGATTACAATTCCGTAATTGATCGAGTGCTTGTATTTACGCAAATTCGAGCGTTTGAGGATTAGTTGATTATTATTAAAATACAATTACACAGTTGGAAACATTCATGACCCTGTTAATTTAAATATGCAGTGAAAATTTCCTTTCTTTGGGTCTTATATTTCAAAGTTACAATAATTATAACTTCTTTGTCTATATAGTCTGTATAATCTGTAATCATTTCACAGAAAAAGGAAGAAAATTTGTATTTACTGTATATCTACATTCACTTCAATGCTTAAATATTCATTACAAAAGAATAGAATTCTATTTGAAGTGTGCTTGGGGTTGATGTCTTCCTGAAAGATAAATGACCCGAATCAACTCTAGGTAACTCTCTGATATCAATGACTTGGAATATGTTATCAAGGTCACTGAACCGAACAACATTTCTCTTTAAACTTTTTGGCGGTCTCTTTTAGTTTCCGAGATAATCGTAAAAAACTGTACCTACTACAGTAAACGCCTCTTTACTGTCCAACAGCCGTGTTTTGCACGGACACTGATCGTACCCGGACACTATTTTTGATTTATGACTGCGTCTACCGCGCCAACCGCGCCGAGCGAGACTTCAATAGAGAGCCGAATATAGAGAAGGACAGAATGAAATACGGATCGCGTAACCGAAGTATACGCAGTAAAGGGGCGTTTACTGTAGCCATATTCTGATTAATAAATTTAAAAAATGAAAGTATACACACACACACACACACACAGTGACTCGGATTAATATTCGGAAGCTTCAAAAAAGACGATAATTTTTTTAGTATTGTACTATACGATTTGAACTTTTTTGGGAAGCTAGAGCAATTAGCTTACTACAGGATGTAAAAAGCAATTTTTCCAAAAACTGCAATTGATCCGAGTTGTAGAAAAAAATACTAAAAGCTGCATTTTACAACTTTTTTATGTGTGGGCCTATATTGAAAATTTAAAAAATATGTTTTGTAGATCTGTGTGAATGAAATATATTCTGAAAGTTTTGTCAAAATCGGTCGAAGTTGCAATGAGCTACAAACGTTTAAAGATGGTCAAGATTGCAGATTTTCGCAATTTTCGGCCTCCAACTTTTTTCCCGCATCAGCCGATTTCGATGAAACTTTCACATTTTTTAAATTTTCAATATAGGCCCACATAAAAAAGTTGTAAAATGCAACTTTTAGCGTTTTTTCTATAGTACAATCCCGATCAATTGCAATTTTTGAAAAAATTTCTTTTCACATCCTGTAGTAAACTAATTGCTCTAGCCTCCCAAAAAAGTTCAAATCGTATAGTACGATATTAAAAAAGTTGTCGTCTTTCTTAGAGCGTCCGAATATTAATTCGAGTCACTGTATGTATTTATTGAAATGTATCGAGTATTGAGTCTTACGTTTCTCTCGCAGTAATGACGCCGTTCACGTGTGTCTAACGAAATATATAATTTAATCTAAATAAATGAATAATTGATTTTAGATATTCTCAATGGGTGAAATTGATTGATGAAATTGGTTGAATTTGATTTGCAAAAGACTGACAATGATTTGCAAACGGGAGAACTTGGAGTGCAAAACTTATAAGAATGATTAGAATTAATACTCGTATACAGAAATTCGAATATTAAATTTATTGATAATTATACAGGGTGTCCCACATAAATGGGAACACCTAAATATCTTTCGTATTTACAGTCCTATCAGAAAACTTCAGAGGACAAAGTAACACTATTGCAGGGGGCAAATATAATGATGAAGAAAAGAATTTTTTATGTCGTGTTTTTTAATGAAATTTCAAGGTCACCGATGTTTTTTTAAATGGAATAGTATATTTCTTTTACGATAGCATGATAGACAATAAAAAACTGAATTTAGTGGATACCACCTTTTTGACCTTGAAATGACCTTGAGCAAGAATAATCATGTTGAAGCGGATGAAATGTGGAAGTTTAAAACTTACGTGTTTCAGCAAAGATTGCGCGTTGTTTACGTCGGGTTGACCTTTACATATCATGTTCGAAATGTTGACCATCCTCATTTATGCAATGTTGCAATCTTTTAATAAATGATCTGTAGGCATTGTCGATTTCCTGAGACGTAATTGAAGCACATGCTGCAGCATTCCTTCTGTTAACGATCTCAATGATACATACTCTAACATAAACATACGCTGTTTCCTATGAAAACTATTTCGAACATTTATTATGATATATAAAGGTCAACCCGACGTAAACAACGCGCAATCTTTGCTGAAACACGTAAGTTTTAAACTTCCACATTTCATCCGCTTCAACATGATTGCGGCCTGATTATTTCGTATATCTTTGCCGCATTAGCGAGTGAGCGAATAATTTTGTGACTCACTATATAATAAGAATACAATTAGAGAAGCAAAGAATCCGTTAGACCATATTCAGCACAAAATTATAGAAGATAGTCTAGAAGAAACAAAACCTCGACAGAACTAAGAACGCACAAGGGACGAAAGATAGACAAGGAGAACTGTATGGGAGAACACAAAGAACGATGAGATCCAGCCAAGAGAAAACGACGTAGGACTGAAATCTGACCAAAATACAGACAACAACATTAATAGGAAACCAATTACGAAGAAGAAGACGTACCGTTCCTACGAAGATAAAGCTTAGGACAAAGAATGAACAAAACTATAAAAGGGACGGCTCCTCACCAGGAGCAGTCAGTTCAGTCCAGAAAATTATACATTCAACAATTTCAGTCAGTCAATCAACAACTTACAATTTATCAATCTCAAGTTAGTGAGTGCTATTTGAAAAGGTGAACCAGGCATGTAAACCCGCCGGAATATCAACTCTATGATAATTACTAACAATTAATTATTAAAATCCTAATAACACAATGTATCCGGAATTTCTTGTTTAAAATATAATATTGTTTCTTTTACCATTAAATCAGTTGTCAACTCATTTTGAATGCCTAACTTCGATCTATACACAATAAATCCACAATCAGAGCCAATTGTTCTTGAGAGTTCCTCAATTACCCGAACCGAAGCCGGTGAATGCAAGTAGGTTCGAAACTGCGTTTTATCCCTTATCTAAATCTTTTGATAGACGCTATATAAAGTAAAATTATACCTGGGACGTAACAGTGGTATTGTCGCTTCTCATCTCCACAACGTGTTTACAAACAAAAAATAAACAGATGCGGCCCCGGAACAGGTTTACGTTGCGGCGGAGCATGCAGAAATACGAAAAATTCAATACAGTATTAGCGATAGTCTCTCGCAAATATCTCGAAAAATAAAAGCGACCCCCCTATATTGGAAAAAGGAAAAAGTTGTTCAAAATGTCGAAATCTATAACATATTAAAATTTCATCAAAATCGGAGTACGCGGACCCTTTCTATATAATTACCAATTTATTTTTGCATGCATTTCAGAGTGAAAGACTCTTGAGATCGTGCTCTTTCTTACAGTGGTCGAAATAATGGTAGGTTCACTAGCCGCGTTGGCTGGTTTACTCCTTCTAATTTTATTTTCGTTTTCGGAAGTGTACTGTGGCATTTGTTTTTATTTCGCAAGAATGTATTCTACACATTGTGTAAGCAGTCGACTATCAACAGTATTAGTGTAAAAACGTACCTGATTCAAAAATACTTTAAAAATTATCGAGTACAAGATACGAAATAATCTTAGGTTCACGGAGAAATATTTAAAAATTACTATTGATAGTGCTATTTTTTGAACGTTTTTGTATGGTAAGTACACAGATTTATAAAGTCTAAAAATTATAAAAAATATTTTATGTTCGCTTAATATTATTAAAGCACAATAACACGGGGAGATCGTTAAATGATAACGAAAAGGGCCGAATTATTGCTTTCCACAATATGAGTCTCTCTAACAGAAAAATTGGAAGAAGATTGAAAAGGTCATTAAATGTCATAAACAATTCTTTAAAATTAAAAGAAAAATACGGCAGTAAAAAAACTACAGGTAGTCCAAAAAAATTAACACATAGGGAAAAAGGTAAAATTTTTCAAGAAGCACGGCGAAATATGCTTAGTGCCTCTAAAATAAAAATGGAATTGGACTTGCCAGTTGGTGTTCAACGTGTACAGCAAATTCTGAGATCGAGTGGGACACTTAAATATTCTAAAAAAGCGAAAAAACCTCCGCTAACTAAATTCCACAAGGAAGAGAAATTAAAGATTGCAGAATATCATATGTCATGGACCGAAAAGTGGAAGATGATGATTTTTCTGATGAAAAAAAATTTAATTTGGACAGCCCGGATGAGTTTTAATATTACTGGCACGATCTGCGTGATAAAAAAATGTAAAAGTGACAAGAGTCCATGGAGGAGGATGTATAATGGTTTGGGCTGCATTTGGCTGGAACGGTAAGACTCCGATAATGTGGTTCCCCCCAAAAGTCAATGCTGAAAAATATCAAAAACTATTGGAATACATACTGGATGAATATGGCGACAAGATTGGTGGACCTAATTTAATATTCCAACACGATAATGTAGCAATACATCGTGCAAAAACAATTAAAAACTACTTTGAGAGCGTAAAAGTTGAAGTTTTACCCTGGCCATCAAGGAGTCCGGACTTAAATCCGATTGAAAATCTTTGGGGAATATTAGCACGAAAGGTATATGACAATGGAAAACAGTATAGCACTGTTTCAGAATTGAAAAATGGGATTAGAGAGGCGTGGTCTGAAATTAAATTAGAAACATTACAAAAATTAATTCAATCAATTTCACGCAGAATATTTGAAATTATAAAACAGAAAGGAGGTTCAACTAAGTACTGAATTATTTTTATTTTTTTTTTTTAAATTTTTGGTCTAAAAATACATAATGAACCTATGTTTATTTCGCAACTAAATTTCAAGTGTTGTAATAGAAAATTTGTAATTGATATTAATTAACATTGTGTTATTCAATTGAGCTATGTATTTTGTTAAATATATTAGAATGAATAAATAATAATAAGTAAAATCAAAAATACTGCCTTAAACACAACATTATATCAACAAATTGAAGTGAACCTATCATTATTTCGACCACTGTATTTCGGTTTTGTTGGTTTCCACGTTTCCAGTGATCGTAAAGCGAATCCACAAGTGCCTAACACCACGAATACATCTTTCCATGCACCGCGGTCGAACATTTTCATTTTTCATTGCAACAACGTGTTTATTTATATATATGCTGACGTAATATCGTGGTTACGTCAGCGGCGCGCGAACCTCTAAATTAATACTAGGTGCAGCACACGGCGCGGCGAAGGAAACGTTAAAAAGGGCCGGTGGAAGCCAATGTGCAAGAAGCGTGCTTCCGGCTGCGAGACAAAATAAAATACCGGAGCTCGGGTTCGATGAGCACCGGGCTCGTTTTCAACGCGTTCGACTTAATACATTCGGCCTATCTTCTAACAAAGAATCTCGTGTGCACGTTGCATCCAGGGAAAATACACCTAGATCATATATCTTCGAGCTCCCTTTTCCTCGGAAAAACCTTCTGATGCTCGCGAAAAATAACTGCGAGCTAAACACCATGAAAATTAAACTTTCCTTTCTTAGAAAACTAGCTTATGCCAACGGACAATATTGTAAGTAGACTGAGGATCTTTATGCAATATGAAAATTGTCTGCGTCGAATGCAAGAAATAGAAACTAAATTGAATTTCTTATTTCTTCCTTACTTATTTCTTCCCGTAATGATTTTAATACAGGAGAAATTATACAACATGTATACCCATAGAAATTTAATTAAGATAGAGGAACATTTTATTCTTTGCTGTCGACGACTTTAAATTCTCTCAGCTTTTTGGAGATCCTGCAAGTATGGTAGTACCAGTATCTTCTAGTAGTATAGTCATGCAAATTCACTTGTTAATAAAGCGATGCTTATTACTGAAAACTTTTATTGCTTACTGATTAGTATAGGATGGTTCTGAACAATATACTGCAGGCACTCTAACGATAATAGCAAGATTCCTTAGAATGGCAATCTGAATTTAAATTAACTGACATGACGGTTGCATGGGGTGTTGCACTGATATTGCGAAATTAATGCGAATACTAATTAAAGTATTTAATACTAATAAAAGTCAGCTTCATATTTCAGCATTAGGGTGGCTCTTATTTACTGTCGTCGAAATTTTTTTTCAATTTTTTTTCTGTTCCAAATAATTAAAAAAGATCTGTGTAAAGTTTGAGCTCGATTATAATAATTAATTAAATGCTCTCGTAAAATCTTCTAAATTATAGTTGACAAAACCTGTAGTATTGCTTTTATGTAGTTGTTATGTAGTATTACTTTTTTTTGTAAAGCATACGGTTTCCGAAAAAATTGAGAAAAATGTCGGGCCAAAATTAACAAATTTTTTCTGAAACTTAAAAATTGAAGTATTATGTATTTTTTTTATCTTGCGGAACTTATTTTCTTTAATTGCATATTGTTTTGCAGGCAATTGCGTATATCTTTTTTATTAAAAGTCCAAAAACTTTTTGATTCCACTCGATCAAGGGTCAAGGTCTTGTATAGAGAATTGCGTTTCGAAAGACTCTCTGAAATGAACCGTTCAATAACTTCAGTAGTAGCTTCTTATAATTTTGTCCAAGCGAAACTATTGTATTATTTTTGTATAAGTTGAATATTAAATGTATTATTTGGTCAATTTCTGGAAATGTGAATTCAATTGCTATTTAATATAAATATAATACAAAGGCTTTGTCTTAGTAACACTTCGGTCAACAATTACCGTTGACCAAATTCCGAATCGCCCTTAATTTTACCCCTGGACGCACAGTTTTTGAGAAATTTGATTTTGTAAATTATGTCTTTGTTTTTTTTTCCAATTTCTCAAAAACTGTACGTCCAGGGGAAAAATTAAGGGCAGGAAAACTCTATAAGAATCACACAACAGTAATTGTTGAACACGAAAAAACGTTTGATTTTGTTGGACAGAGTAATTTTCGAGGTATCTTATCATTTTGTCTACTATTGTACAACTTATTCGTTGAATCGCCATCTGCAAAGGTTTCGAGGGTATAAACTTATGTGACCGACTGTGCAATTATGCGTGTGCTCACCTGACCCCAAACAGAGCTGAATATAATTGGAACGTACGTTGTAAGTTTGCGTATACTTTCCGTAAGCATTTCCGTATTATATCTATAATTATAATAATTTCATAATCATAGTGTGCTGAATGTATAATACAAGTATAAAATAAATTACGTAAATTCGTTCGTTAACACTTAAAAAATCTCCCACGAGCTTTCTCATGTTCATGTTGGTTTACAAGTAACTACCAAATTATTTCTTAATCGCACATTCACATTTTATATGACCGAACCTTAAATTAGAGATTCTTCTTTTTTATTTGGGGATTAATAACCGAATGATTTTCATTGCACATTTCCAATTATAAACCCTAGATACTTCATAATTGACTTTACAAAGAACTTACGAGGAGAGTGCAAGGCGTTCGGGTCACCGATTTAGTTGAGATTTTGTATACTTATAAATCTCGATCTCCCTTTTACGAATATATACCATTATAGGGGCAAACACTCAATAATTGTTGAGATATTCATAAACAAAGTTCTTAAATTAGCGCTTAAATCTGCAATTGTAGAGGAAGTATACAACGAATAATGTCCTGGTGTAATTGCAATTTCAATTTTTTACAAATACAGTATATTTAAGTAAATTTTTGTGTGTGAAAAATAAAAATCACAAATCAAATGTGAATTAATTCTTGAGAAATTCAAATTCTGATTTATTGCAAAGATGTACATCAAATGCTTTTATCAGTTTATTAATTTCGTATAATCTATGAAAACTCTCTCTCTGTGTTGATATGTACATTGCACATATATTGATCGCAGCCACTTCTTGATTAATAAATTTTTTAAATGAAAGTACAATACATATATATTTATTCAAGCGTATTGAGTATTCAGTCTTATACATATGTTTCCCTCGCAGTAATGACGCAATAAACGTATAATTTAATCTAAATGAATAAATAATTAATTTTAAATATTCTTAATGGGTGAAATTAATTTGCAAAAGGTGTTGAAATTGATTTGCAAAAGGGTGAAATTGATTTACAAAAGGGTGAAACCTATAGCCTTTATGTTCTGTTCATTTTAGTGGTATTAATGGACTGAGTATCAAAATATTCATCTTGTTATCAGATATTCATTTTTCAAGACCTATGTCATATGCGAGTGCCCAAATTATGAGAAACAAACATAATACATATATTATTTAGAAACAAAGCTCCTCGAAGGCAAACATTGCTTTCCTCTTTCTATTACTACATTACTATTCAAACTTCACACCATTTGAAATATTTATTAAGTGTCAAAGCACTTGGTTCACTCACAACTTTTTTTATTTATAATAAATTTCCCGAATAATACTAGATTAACACCATTAAACGACAAAATTTTGCTCGGTCGCCGAATAATAAATAATTTATTTCAGAAACCATTCTGATTAACTCCGTACTCTAATGTGAATCGTTGCAATAATGAAATCCGCGTTCAAAAAATTTTGTCGTTTAATGGTGTTAATCTGTATTATTTGGGAAATTTATTATAAATAAAAAAGGTTATGACTGAACCAAGTGCTTCGACACTTAAATCTAAAATATTTCAAAAAGTGGAGTTAATCGATCAATTTGACCTGTGAACGGCTCGTATATGTATATGTTGCGGAAATAGAATTATTGAAATTAGAGATATGTATAATTTGAAGACTGATTTTGATGTTAATACTTTTTTCACTTGTCAAATCGATTAGTCACCAAGGCTATTTTATCTTATTCATTCTACACGTCTTTATATGAAAGCAGCATATGTATTTATGCATTATACAAAGTTTATTTCAATTTTTATTTTAAAGGGAATTGAATTTGAAAAACAATGTATTGTAACACATCACTCAATAAGTCCCCGGTCACATATATGGCAACAGACACATATATGGCAACATTGTTGACAGACCCACGTGATTTCCGGGTAGTACTAATCTTCAAACAGTACGTGTCAAAACTTCATGGCATTCTGACCGTTAGTTTAGAGGTTACAGTCGTTTTAGTGACCCCAGTTTTGTAATTTTCAAGACAATGGATAGAAAGGAATTACGTGTGTTGATTAAACACTGTTTTTTGATGGGGAAAAATACTGTTGGAGCTAAACAGTGGCTTGATAAGCATTATGGAGACTCTGCACCAGGGAAATCAACTATTATTGACTGGTATGCTGAATTTAAACGCAGTCGTACAAGCACCGATGATGCTGAACGCTCTGGTCGCCCAAAATCGGTAGTTGTTCCGGAAAACATAAAAAATGTCCAAAAAAAAATTTTTAAAAGACCGTAAAATGAAGTTGCGTAAGATAGCTGACACCTTGAACATATCAGAAGGCAGTGTCTTTACAATTTTACATGAAAATTTGGGCATGCGCAAGTTGCTTTCGAAGTGGGCGCCGCGTTTGCTCACACCGGACCAGAAACAACAACGCGTCGACGATTCAGAGCGCTGTTTGGAGCTGTTCAAGCGAAATAAAAAGAATTTCTTGCGTCGGTATGTGGATGAAACATGGATCCACCACTACTCGCCTGAATCAAAAAGATCGTCAGCTGAGTGGACAGCAGCCGGTGAA
>CM052247.1:1350321-1362338 GCA_028455795.1 Lasioglossum marginatum
TCTCAATTTTTAGTTGCACTATGTAAGTATACATAAATTATCAGTAGACTGTGGATTGTATGCATTTGTGATCTGAATTCAAAGGCGAAGTTTTAAGTAAGAAGATTCAGAGAATTCAAGAATATCACTACACTGTTTTCTTCTTGCTAAAATGATTAAAAACAGTAAAGAATCCGACACACTGGTTTAACCCTTTGGACTCGAAGCAATTTTAATTCCAAAATCAAGACATTTCTTTCAACCCAGATCATTTTTATTCTATGTAATCTTTTCTACATTGTGCACATCAAATTCAACCTGTTTTCTCACATAAAAGTTGAGCTTTTTACAATTTACAAAATACAGATGAATTTAATAATTCATTTAATTATAAGTTTTAATTATAAAAACCAGCATCGAGGACACCCAGGTAAGAACGAGAATGGCATGAAACTTAACTATAGAAATCGCGTATCGAGAACAGGGAAAAATAGATCTGTTCATACTAAAAAACCTCGCCCATGATTGGCCGCTATAAAATCCTAGGGAATAGAAATATTCGAGGTCAGAAGAAATGTTTAACACTCTTCCTTAACACTCGAGTAGCGACTGAGGCGCCACTGAAAATTGCTGTACCATTATTTAAAATATGATTTACATTATTAGATATGTTGGTATCTAATCAATTATTAAACATTCAAGCATTGCATGAGATATCTATATCAATTTCGTATTCACCAAATTTAAAAAATCATTGAGAATGGAAATATTCTAGGTCGGAAGAAATGTTTCATTTCCGAGTTAAAATAGCTCCGAGTGCAATGGCGTTTGCCGGTCGTACAAATGCACAACAGTATGTACATATTTCTTAAAGTGTACTACAAAATTGTGCCTCGTTGTTAATTAAACATTCACGTTATACTATACTGTACCGTTATTTCTGCACACGATCACGTTTGCGCGTGAAAGTCTTCCCGTTCCAAGACAATATTCAAGACAAAACATGTTTCTGATCATTTGCTTTTTACATAGGTTCGCATGAACATCCGGGGTCGTCTGTTTATAATCCTTCTCGCTTGTGTATTCGACACGGAAGAATAAAAGTTCGCAGTCTATTAACCATAATCGGAGTTTTGAATCTCTTTGATAGGCTGGCAGATTGGCCGATTGTTAGTTAGTGTGCCCAGTGTGATCGTAAATGGTACAAGGTGGACGTTGAGTTTGCGCAGAATAATGGCGGACTTTGCAGCGGTTCTTTGGCGAGCTCGGTCCCTTCACGGCATAAAACGCCCGTAGTTTTGCGCTCATTAATATTAATTTCGCAGCTCCCGCTGAAAAAGCGACCCTAGATTCTCAGGTAAACTGACGACAGGCCTGAATGCATCGGCTATGTCCGCCTGCATCCTCATAAAGAAACAGGGCCGACCCCCTAGCTATCGTTCTTTACACCGTGTATCTCTATGTATATGTATGTATATAGCCACCTCCTTCGCTTCTCTTTCCTTCCTCCCGCCACGGAATCGTAACAGTTGCTCCTGACAACTTCTGACGGCTGCCATTACGCGTTCAGTTTCAACTGCGCGCGACAAACCGGAATTTCTTCGCAAAAACGGAAAACAAAATTGGCTCGATGGAAAAAAGAATAGCGCATGGAAACGTGTAAAACTTTTCATGAATTTTCACCCCACGACACAGCTTTCAAACATGTTTCAACACCGGTTTCGTTACTTTTTATCCTACGTCGCGTCGCACCAATATTTACCAGCTTCCGGATTTTTTAAAGTCGATACATATATTCTAAACAAAGTTCAACCCTATTTTTCTGGTTGTATACTTTATAAAGAAAATACTAAAAAAATAAAAGATCCATAGATTTTAAAACAATTTTCATTTATTTTTTACCCGTAAAGGCAATCTCTCCACTTTCTGAAAATTTGTTTTCAGAAATAGAGGATTGTATAAAAGTATAAATCAAAGTGTAACACAGTCGGAGAGAAATGAAAATTTTTACGATATTTACGAACATGCGTTGGATGAGATTTCTACCGAGAATCGCGTCAAGTGAATTTTAAACAGTGACGAGTCAGTTCAATTAAAAGTTTTCATTTTTATCTTTTGCGAAAGTACACAGAATGGGACGAGAATCGCAGTACAAGCGGTACATTCTAAACGAAAAAATTAACAAAAATCTTGCATGGAATTTTGTCACTCAAAGCTTTGTTTTAAAGGAAGTCGATTTTGAATTGAATGCATTTGAATTTCGTAGTCTTGTTAGGGTACAACGTATTTTAGTAAATTTTTAAAAATATGTTTTACGATGTTATACAATGTACAGGATGTACAGAAATTATATGTCGCGATTATTCTAGCGAGGTTCTACACCCTCGGTTTGCGGGAATTTATATAAGGAAACAATATTGATTTTATTTTATATATTTTTATTATACACCCATCATAAAATGATAAAAAGTGCAAAAGATGGTATCAGTCAACACTCAACCGCTCTCTTAAAAAATTATGATAAAGTTTTTTCGTTACGAAACTGATTTTATTTATATTGTATTATACTTTCGATATACAGTCGGCGACAATATTAAATGGACATTCTTAATCCTCCGCACTCGAATGGTGATTCTAAGGCACCACTAAAAATTGCTGTACCATTATTCGAAATATTGTTTAGATTATTAAATGTATCGGTAACTAATCAATTACTAAACATTTTGGTATTCTATAAGGTATTATACCAATTTTTCTTATCCATAAAATTTAAAAAATCATAGGGAATGGAAAAATTGCTGTACCATTATTCGAAATATTGTTTAGATTATTAAATATATCGGTAACTAATCAATTACTAAACATTTTGGTATTCTATAAGGTATTATACCAATTCTTCTTATCCATAAAATTTAAAAAATCATAGGGAATGGAAATAATCTCGATCGGGAAAAATATTTAACTTTCGATTTAAAATAGCTCCGAGTGCAAAGGGTTAAAAATCGCATAAAGGACTTGAATTTTTTTAAGATGTTAGACCGACTAGTTTGCTAGAGTAATGAGTAAACAAACATTGGTTTAGATTGCAATTGATAGGAATCATAAAAAATTTTAGAAATGGTTTTTTCAACTTTTTTATCTGAGCCGGTAAGGATAATTTAAAAAACGAATTTTTTAACTTCTGCTGATATCTTATGTTCTTTTTTAAAGTTCAATCGATTTTTTATTAATATGAATGAAATTTTCGGATCGGTTAGGTATAATGCTCGATTAAAAACGTCTAGTATTCTATTTTTTCGGCTACTTTGTCGTGAATGCAGTATCATATTTTTTCTGTATAATTTATGCCACGATTCATTTGCATCTTCTGAATAGTGAATGGCATAAATTATACAGAAAAAATATGATACTGCATTCACGACAAAGTAGCCGAAAGAATAGAATACTAGACGTTTTTAATCGAGCATTATAGCTAACCGACCCGAAAATTTCACTCATATTAATAAAAAATCGATTGAACTTTAAAAAAGAACATAAGATATCAGCAGAAGTTAAAAAATTCGTTTATGAGAAGTAAATTAAAAAGATGAAACACTTCCTGCGTAAATGAAAATATAATTATGGAAAATAGATATCTAATTTAAATTACATTACAGCCACACAGAGCAGCCCACAAGTAGTGCCAGCGACAATGGCAGCAATTCGTCAAGCGCTCACGAGATTTGAAGTGTTTCATGCTTTGTAAGTAACTCTAAACGTTTCAATATTTCATTATGTTTATTTTTATTCGGTCCCATAAATAATAATACAATATACCTTCAAATTAGTGGGTTATCAAATCATTTCAACGAAAAAATGATGATTTCACAAAAATCGATTTTTTGAAAAATCCTGAGGTCGTAGACAAATTTTGAGACCAGATTTGAAATCAGCGTGAAAAAATCTACGGGAAATGATGTGTCGCATGTTAAAAAAAAATTTGTTCCGCGCGTGGTATTGGAAAAACCACAATTTTCTTGAAATTGTGCAAGTTTAACGAATTTTTTCAAGGTCAAAAAGCGTTCGTACCACAATCTCTATAATTATTTCATATTCTGCCAAGTTTCAGCTTTCATTTAAAAAAAATTTCATCGCTCTATCTCATTTCTATCGAAAGTTCTTTGATTTTGACACAGAATTCTTCCGTTTGACCCATAGTGCGCCGCCTTACTGCGCGGTGATCGTGCCCACGACCCCGGACAGTAAAGGGGCGCTTACTGTAGCTCTATTGCATAGTTTTAGAAAAACTGTTTGCTATTGCCGAATCAATTGGTCCCTTGCTAAAGAAACAATGGAGATAAGAATAAAGAAAAAATAAATAGTCATATCAGAATCTTTTTTTGAAAATACAGAAATGGAATTTCTGTGACCTCGAGTGTAAAATTCTGTGCATTGTTCCCAGATGATAGAAATCATGCAAAACTTAGTGCTATTTACATTCATCGGAATATGCGATGCGCATAGGAAAATGTGTCAACCTGACACTTGGGACGGATAAGGGTGAAACAGTGCGTCGTACGACAACGTTCCGTGCACACTGTTGGCAAACTTCTAATTGTGTTGTAGGTAAATATACATTTATGGCCACAATACTTCATAATTTATAGTTTGATCTCCATGGAATTTCTAATTTACGATATTGTAAAGAGGTTTCCAAAATATTGCTCGAAACATTTAAACAAGTAAAATATTGCATACTGATTAAAGAATATGTAGAATTTCTTATTAGTGACCAAGATATACTTAAAACAGTATAACTTTATTTATGATCGGACCAAACGACCTGACTTTTTTTGAGCAATTAGAAGAATTGATTTACCAAATGACGTGCAAAACAAATTTTAAAGAAATTGCAATTGCTAAGAATTACATGAGAAAGTAAACGAGGCACCATTTATAACTTTTTTGTTAGAGCCCGTAATGAAAATTTAAAATATGCGTTTTGTAGATGTATGTTAGTTGTACACATGCTGAAAATTTCATCGAAATTGATTGACGCAGGAAAAGACGATACGCATCGAAAGATGTAAGAATCTGTGGATTTTAAGCAGAAACTGACTAAAAGTCGCGAAAACCTATGATTTTCACCACAAATAACCACTCGTAGCTCTTGGGTATGTTAATCGATTCCGATGAAATTGATGGAATTTTCAGCATGTGTATACCTAACATAGATCTACAAAACATATATTTTAAATTTTCATTGAGGGCCCAAATAAAAAAGTTTTAAAAAATGCTTTTTTTATTTTTGCATGCAACCTTGTAAATTGTAATTTTTGAATAATCTTCTTTGCAGATCATTCAGTAAACCAATGCTTCTACAGTGACCGGCATAATAAAGTGATCATCCTATATCGTATACATGATATCTTAAAACCAGGGATTCATACCGGTATAATATCGGTATAATACCGGTATGCAAAATAACGGTATTATACCGGTATTACCCCAATAATCTTTATAGAAACCGAAATACCGGTATGACGTCATACCGGTTGTAAATGGAAATACCGGTATATTTCAAGAACTTATACCGGTATTATACCGGTATTTTCTGTTGTACGTTGTACCGAAATACCGGTATGATACTATTTGGAAGTACCGATATATTTTCTGATATTTGCCGATAATTTTTTAAATTTTCTTATTTTATTTGACAACAACAGCGACGACGCACGGAGACCGCTGCGGAGCGCGGAAGATGGAAATAATTGAATACGCGGCAAGGCCAAAGGCACGCAGAATTTTTGTTTTTTTGCAAACTTGTTTGAAGTTCAAACAAAATACAAGTTCAAAAAAACAAAAATTCTGCGTGCCTTTGACCTTGCCGCGTATTCAATTATTTCTATCTTCCACGCTCCGCAGCGGTCTCCGTGCGTCGTCACTGTTGTTGTTAAATAAAATAAGAAAATTTAAAAAATTACCGGCAAATATCAGAAAATATATCGGTACTTCCACAATGTACAACCGAAAATACTGGTATAATACCGGTATACGTTCTTGAAATATACCGGTATTTCCATTTACCGGTATGACGTCATACCGATATTTCGGTTTCTATAAAGGTTATTGGGGTAATATCGGTATAATACCGTTATTTTGTATACCGGTATTATATCGGTATGAATCCCTGCCTTTAAGACATCATGGAAATAGGGGCAACGTTCCTGCCACTTGGTGGTGATTCTTCTTAAACAATAATTTAAAATAATTATTAGAACATCTTTCTAATTCGATTTGAAATTCAATTTTTCCCCCATTATTTGCAACAACGTGTTGCCATCCTTTTTAGGTAACCTGACAATTCCTATGTGTACATATTATTACACGGTTGCAACATTCCCATCAACGAAACTTTTAACTTCCGGTGATACCTTATTCTTTTATTTTTATCGATATATTATTAATATGATACAATTATCAATATATTTGCTTAAAACTAATGCTTTTATTGAAAAAGGAGCCTATTATCGGGCTTTTTTGAAAGGTTTATTGTCACACCAAAGGTTTGTTATCAAAATTAAAAGAGTATTTGCAATAACAAAAACTCATAACTTTATTTTAACAAAATAAACATTTTCATATATGACAAAAAAAAGTGACCGCCTTAGAATTTATAGCGTCTTCGTTTAATCGCGATGTGTAAATACGATGTATGCACGTAAAATGTAACCAACACGACGACCTATGACTAACAGTTCCTTTTTTACATGTCGAACAAAGCGCAGTAGTACATAGAAAAGTAGTGAATATGACCGGTCGACTTTCATATCAAGTCCGAAACCTGATTATCGAAGATTGTAAACGCGGTGTTTCGGAGCGGAAGATCGGTCAGAAATATGAAGTCAGCAAAAGCGCTATCCAGAAACTTTATAAAAAATTTCTGAACACCGAAACAGTGGCTGATCGGTCTGAAAGAGCTAGAACGCGCAGTACAAATTGGCGTGATGATGCAAACATCATACGAATGGTGAAGAAAGATCCGAGGACAACTGTTAGGAATATTCGTGAATCACTCAATCCGTCCATTTCCGACCGGACAGTGCGCAGGAGGCTGAGGGAAGCAGATTTACAGAGCCGTTTCTCACGTAAGCGCCCCTTGATCAATAAGAGAAATAAAAAAAAGCGATTCACATTTGCAAAAAGGTATGAAAAACAACCCGTGGAGTTCTGGAAACGAGTTCTGTGGACGGACGAGAGTAAGTTTGAGCTTCTTGGATGCAAACAACGACTCCGTGCGTGGCGGAAAACTGGTGAAGAGCTTCAAGATCGTCACCTCCAGAAAACGGTCAAACACGGCGGAGGTAATATCATGGTCTGGGGCTGTTTTTCTTGAGAAGGCGTGGGTCAATTAATAAAAATCGATGGAATCATGATTGCTGACACTTATATCGATATTTTACGCGAGAATTTGGAAGTTTCGTTGATCCGATTAGGCTTGGAGAATAACTTTATTTTACAAGATAACGATCCCAAGCATACCGCCAAAAAAACAAAGAAGTTTTTTAATTCCCACCACATAAAATTGCTTGATTGGCCTCCGCAGTCCCCAGACTTATGCCATCAAAAATTTATGGTCGATTTTGGACGGAAATGTGAAGAAAACTAGAGTCACAAACAAAAATAACTACTTCCATGCGCTACAGCGAGCTTGGGGAAGTCTCGATCCTAATCATCTACATAATTTGGTCGAAAGCATGCCTAGACGGTTGGCGGCAGTCATTAAGGCCAAAGGAGGCCATACTAAATATTAAATTTAATTTTCTTTCAAGAATAAATTGAGATTTATAAAGTGGTCACTTTTTTTGCCATATACGAAAATGCTTGTTTTGTTAAAATAAAGTTATAAGTTCTTGTTATTGCAAATACTCTTTTAATTTTGGTAACAAACCTTTGGTGTGACAATAAACCTTTCAAAAAATCCCGGTAATAGGATCCTTTTTCATTAAAAACATTAGTTTTAAGATATTCTATGTACAATATAGGATGGTCACTTTATTATGCCGGTCACTGTAATTGCTTACAAAGCGTCAGGTCGTTTGGTACAATTATAAAAAAGTTACGCTGTTTTAAAGTGCGTTCAAATATAAAAATTTCGCGAATCTCTTTGAAATGATTTTCTTGGGTCAGACTTTGAAATATATTAATTTTTCTGCTTCCATATCGGTGGATTTAAGTCGAAATACGCGGACAACAACAGCTTCCACGAAGATTGCTTTGCGACCACTAAATGTTCGTTAAGAACCTTTCCCCTTTCGTAAATAATACTTCGTAGACGTATGAAATTGAAAAATGAAATTGGGTTTTAACTATTCTTACATACTCTAGTGCTGCAATGTGAAGTAAACGAAAGATGGTTTGCTAGCTTCATTACTTAACCATTGTTTCTGCGAAGACAAATCGTGGATCTCTGAACTCACCTGCAACAGAAATTGAAGGGAACTATTAATATAATTTCGTATACATTGCCTATTTATTTACAATAATTCTAACAGCCATTGAAACAACAGTTTTTACACATACAAATGTGTACGACGATTAGATATTGATTTTAATGGGAATTTTGTTCCGGTGTTGTACGATGTTTCTGGACGCAAATAGTTATAATTACTTCCGCTAAGTTAATTTACTGTTGACAATTTACTGTTTACTGTTGAGTCGTGTGACAAGTGAGTTGATTAGCGTGAAAAGATTATTCGTTTATTTCGATATCTGCCAGTTTAATAACACAACGGAAAAAACATTTCGTGCTACTCGATAACAATGAAAATAATGAAACAGTCAAATTTTTGGAATTTTCATGATGCAGAAAATATAAATATAAAAATAAAAACAGTTTAAATATGTCCGTCTACAACGACGGAAACTTATCTGGATACTTAATGTATGACGAGATAAATTAACACAAGCTACCGCAAGTCTATTAACCCTTTGCACTCGGAGCTATTTTAAATGAAATTGGCATAATACCTCATACAATACCTAAATGTTTAGTAAGTGAGTAGATATACCGATATATTTTAAGTGGCGCTCGTCACCATTCGAGTGCTAAGAGTTAATCTCTTACACTACAACAGGCTTCGGAATTCTGTGCTCACGCCGCACTATGGGCGTGAAAACATGATTGCCAGCAAAATTAATCATTCGAAACTGCGATCTTTATAATACAGCGAAACTTTCTTCAAAACACTATGAGGTGTTGCATTAATTTAAGTTGTATATATAGTTATTATCATATATTATATTATATTATATTTGTTGTTATTTTTATTGTTTATATTATATTAATTCGCGCGTATTGTTAAATTAGTCAAAAATAATATTTTCAATAAAATTGTTAATTTTTATTTGTTTATAATTATTTTTTTTAAGATAAAATACTATAAATAAGTTAGCAGGTACATTTTAAACGCGTTAAGCAAAAAAAATAATTTTGGCCAGCTAGATCGGCCAAGTACCCCATAGTGCGCCGCACAGAGGGACCTTCGGTCGAAATCGGAGGCAAAATCAAAGAACTTCCGATAAAAATGAGATACAGCAGATGAAATTTTTTTTAAATTAAAGCTGAAACTTTGCAGAATATGGGAAAAATAGGGAGATTATGGTACGAACGTTTCTTAACTTTGAAAAAATCCGTTAAACTTGCACGATTTCAAGAAAATTGTGGTTTTTCCAATACCACGCGCGGAAAATTTTTTTTTTAACATGCTATACATCATTTCTCGTAGATCTTTTCAGGCCGGTTTCAAATCTGGTCTCAAAATTTGTCTGCGACCTCAGGAAGAATCTACGGGAAATGATGTATAGCAAAATTTTTTTTGATTCTGCTGGGTAAGCGGCGCGCGATTGTTACAACAAACCAATATGGCGGTACGATAACCTGTCAAAAAACACTGCAAAATTCTCAGCTTTGAGCAGCCATAACTTTTGAACCATTGATCGTACAGGATCGAAACTTCGATTCCTTGATTCTCCTCGTTCAAATCTACTGTACAAATAGATAATAATTTATAGGAGAATGGCAAAAATTTTTGGTCCCGTGAACGTAAAAGTTTACCCCTTTTTTTACGCTTGTGCGTCTTGAGAGAACTTTCGTCGCTTTTTAGTTTACTCTCTCGAATCGGGGCTGTTGCTTAAAACATGTCAATAGGTGTTGGCTCTTGATTCTGATTTGGAGGACAAAGAATGCAGAAATTACTTTCCATGGACTTCATTTAAGAAGAAGTACTGGAATGTGATAGCTAGGAAAGGAAAGATAAACATTTTGAACAAAATACAATTGAACGTCTTTCTTGGATAACATCTCTGAAAACTGAGCACCTCGTATATTACGGATTCGTGCTTGCACTGCAACAAAATTAATGACAGTGGTAATTTGTAAAACGGCGAGCATGTAAAGATTGAAGTTTCGTCATGCCTAACAGGAGAGATTTATCATCGCCATATCGAATACGCGAACTCTTTGTCGAACAATACATCATGCCAGCTAAGAATTTCTCAAAAGCTTCACGCTCTCCTAACAATTCCTGACGTCCATTTTATCTTTCGCCAGCTTGTAAAGTCCGCTTACTGCGGACAGCGCAGTAAATAATCGAAAATTCCTACCGGGACGCGGCGCGGCACACTCCTACAAGATAAATATGCAGTGCATATTATGCACACGTTTACGGCAAGAACGTCGACGCCATTTTATTATTTAATAATCGACGAAAGTATCGCCGGCCGTACATCCAATTCCAGAACAAAATGGAAACCATCTGAAACTCCGGGGGAAGTATAAGGTGATCGCGCGGTATTTCGGAGTGCACAGTGTCGTTTTGGTCAACCGATTTCATAAAGAATGCAATATACGGTTCCGTTCCCATCTACGGAGAGTCGAGAATTGAACAATTCCCCGACGAGGTTCATGCCCTCGTAAATTCGGCGACTAGAGTTCAATGGGAACTCTGCTTTCGAACGCCGACCTGCAAACAAGCAAGAGTTTAAAGCGAGTGACGGTTTTACCAATAGGATAACTAATTATGAGTGTAGTGCTCGCCATAATAATAAGACACTTATACATTTTTACACAAGATGACCGGTTTGGATATTTAAATAAAAATTACTTGAATACTATATGCTATGCATATCAAAAAATAGCTTCTTAGATAAGAAGTGAATGGGTTTGATGGAGTCACAATCTAGAGTGAACAGTTTCTTCATAGACGGGCTTATTTCTAAGGGAATCGTATATTTTTCAATGCTCTTATCGATGCAGCTCAGTGTACTCTACAAAATCGTATGAAACTATTTATGTGAAATACTTATTGGGTAAACTTCTTTCTCCGATAAATTATTATCTATTTGGTATGTAATCCAGTAGATTTGAACGAGGAGAACCTAGGAATCAAGTTTCGATCCTGTAGGATCAATGGTTCACAAGTTATGGTTGCTTAAAGTTGAGCAATTTGCAGTGTTTTTGACAGGTAAGCGCACCGCCATATTGGTTTGTGGTAACGATCGCGCGCTGCTTACCGAGCAGAACCGCTAGGTGGCAGCTCGTGGTTGTAGAGTGTTATATATTTCTCCAAATAAAAAGACGTGTTATCTCTTTAAGTATTTATTTTAATCTCAAATACAAATTTATTATATCAATAAATTTGTTGGTAAGCAACCAAAACCAAAAACAAAACAAATATTAACGACCAAATATAAACAAATTAATCGATACAGAAATCTACATTATCTACAACCGCCACATTACTCCCCTCTAAGTTTTGACAATATTTTTAAATATTGAAATCTTATTTTCTTTTTTTCTTTTGGTCCAGGATAAGTTTTTAGTTAAAATTTTTCAATGCTTGAACTTTTTCTTCAGTAGGTCTCATACCTTCTGTATTAATTAAATATCCTAAATATTTAACTTCTTTAACACCAAAGGTCGATTTATTTACATTTATTGACAATTTGAATTTTCGTAATCGTTCAAAAACTATCTTTAAATGTTGTTTATGTTCTTC
>CM052247.1:1368328-1382665 GCA_028455795.1 Lasioglossum marginatum
TAACGGTTAGAGAAACTTTGAATGCTGTGAGAGCTGTTACTAGCTCGATAGGCTGGCTCGGACTGACTTGACCATTCCTTCTTAGGCCCTGTAGTGCAGAAAAGGTGGCTACGCATGTTCCGTGCATTTCGGTGTATACTCCAACATTTTGTATACCGGTATTATACCGATATTATACCGGTATGAATCCCTGCTTAAAGGAGAGCTATCGATAGTTTGCCTAAAGGAGTGGGGAGCCCATGGAAACCTTTTTCCCGTGTTCGCACAGCAGGGAGCCGTCAACCCGCGCTCGAAAATGACTTTTGGCTACGGCGCCCGGAGCTGGGGCCCCTGTATGAATGCACCCTTAAACACTTCGTACCGTCTTGTGTTCGCGATCGTGTTCGAGTGGTGATCAAAGTGATTATGTATCGCGGACGATGATACGAATGAATAAGGGCGGTGTTCCCCGTCAAAAGTCTCGTTTGTAAAATGTGCATGCTCCACATTCTATGCAGCTCGCACTGTAAATAGCTCGGTTGTTGCGGTTCCGAGCGAGATAAACGATCCGCGGCTGCTGCGCTCTGAGCTCTGAGCCGCTCGGATTCAAATCGCCTGACCTTGCTCTCCAACGTATTTCAACGATCAAGTTGTTAATTCCGCTGGATCGCCCGGGAATATCGTGACTATCTGACAGAATATCATTCCTCTCGGTGATTATATGTACAGTGTACAGTAAAGTCGCGATATTTTTCCAACGGCCTGTGTTCTGCACGGAGGCATATCGTGTAGGGACATTATTTTTTTATAACTGCGTCTACCGCGCCGACCGCGCCGAGAGTACAAACGAAAGCCGAACGTAGAAAACAAAAGAATGCGGGCAATTTTGCACAAATCAAGGTGCGGGTATCGAAAGGTTAAAAAAGTGTTCTGACAAATTGGCCTGGACAGACTTCTTCGTGGTGAAATTTCGGGATTTTGGGGATACATGACCTTCCATTTTTACTTTTTTATCCCAACATTGCAAACTTTAGGAGTCCCGTCCCGTCCTGACCCAAACGCACAGTGGTCGATAAGTACGAAAACTGGGACAAAAATTTAAAAAAAATTATTTTAGAAATTGAAAATTGTTGTATAATTTGATTCATTAATGTCTAATACGCGCGTGGAATAAGTTCTGTCGATTAAATTTTATTCGTGACTAAAAAAATTCACACAACTGAAACTTGTTTCAATTTTAATTCTATTCTGCCGAAATGAATATGTTTCGAATTGTTTAAGAAACTGAAAATATGGCTTCGGAGTAGCAGGATAGCAAAAACAATATTTAGATAACTGAAGTAATTCATAATTAGACTGCGGATTTTATGCATTCATGACAAAAATCGGTGGATGTAATTTAAAACAGTAAAAACATTAAGACAATTTAAGAACGCCCATATGTTATTCTCGATTTATTAAAATTGTTGGAAATAGAAAAAAAGTTTTATATGGCTTCTGTGTCTTGCAATTAATGAAGACAATTTTTATTTTGCATGAAGGTCCGCAGTCTATTCATATTTGTATATCCCATAATTTGAATATTTGTATTCAAGGTTCCACAAAATGTATTCCCAAGTAAAGGGTCTAGCAGGACAAGCCATGGTCCAGTGGTCCGCACGACAAATTTTAATGGTATCGTGTGCAAAACAACCCCTAAATTTAAGGATAATATGAGGGTAAACACCCTAAACTTTATCATTTTTTTCTCGATTGTTAATCAACATATTAAGATGAAAAAGAACGAAAATACTCGAACTTATTTCCTGCATTTCATATATTTTTTTCACAATTGTGAGCAAATTATGAAGAGTAAAAAGATTTATCTTTTTCGGGGGTAGGGGTTGCAAGCAACCCTTCGAGTGGCTCCTACCAAAAAATTCGAGAACAATGTCCTGTTACCTATTTAAGGGTAGCGTCTCCTCAAATGAGTGTGAGTACACACACCGCTAGACCACGCATACGTATGCGAGGATTGCAAGGGTCCGGGATTTCTCTTCTCATATCTCAATACTGCAAAGACGGGATTTCTTACGAGGAGAGTGCAAGGCGTTCGGGTCACCGATTTAGTTGAGATTTTGTATACTTGTAGATCTCGATCTCCCTTTTACGAATATATACCATTATAGGGGCAAACACTCAATAATTGTTGAGATATTCATAAACAAAGTTCTTAAATTAGTGCTTAAATCTGCAATTGTAGAGGAAGTATACAACGAATAATGTCCTGGTGTAAGGGCAGCAATCTAACACCATTTCGGGCGCATGAACAAATTTATAAATCGTTAACTTACTAAAGAACAAAAAGAGTAGCGTACCTCGCAATAATTCTCAGTGCAATATAACTAAATCTGTTTAAAGCACATTAGCTCTAAGACTCTAGATTTTACACATCAAAAGCGTTATATTTTTATATATTTTGTATAATCCTAAAAATGTAAGTGTTGGCCATAAATAAAAATGTTGTTTAAAAAGAAAAAAAAATGTGTAATGGCAGCGTACTAGACTTACACCCGGTGGGCTAGGGTCCGATTCTCGTCTGGGGAAAAATATTTCTTTTACTTATTTATTTATATTATTTATTCGCTGTGTAACATTGACTTGTTTATAACAGATTACACATTTATTACAAATTAAATAACAAAAGTTTTAAAGCGTACGAAAGTATGCTTTTACGACATGTACCACCGAGTGTAAGTCTAGTAAGTTGCCAATACAAAAGAACATTATTCGATGTATATTTCCCTACAATTGCAGATTTAAGCACTAATTTAAGAACTTTGTTTATGAATATCTCAACAATTATGGAGTGTTTGCCCCTATAATGGTATATATTCGTAAAAGGGAGATCGAGATCTATAAGTATACAAAATCTCAACTAAATCGGTGACCCGAACGCCTTGCACTCTCCTTGTTAGTAGTCAAAATCGCTAGATGGAAGATCAATCTAGGGTGATATTTGCCTCAAAAGTCCTACTTTTACGTTTACGACTCGTAATTCTCATTATTCGGATTCTTGTCGCGGAGCCGCGAGAAACAATGTGACAGGCGACAGTGCTGCCGCCTATCGCGGCTCCGCGACATGAATCCGAATAATGAGAATTACGAGTTGTAAACGTAAAAGTAGGACTTCTGAGGCAAATAGCAACCTAGATTGATCTACCGTCTAGCGATTTTGACTACTAAGAAATCCCGTCTTTGCAGTATTGAGATATGAGAAGAGAAATCCCGGACCCTTGCAATCCTCGCGTACGCATACGTGGTCTAGCGGTGTGTGCACTCACACTCATTTGAGGATACGCTACCCTTAATACAATATCAGAAAGTTTCAAGATGGTCGGATTGGTGGAACATAGTTAAAAATTAATTGAAAAACAAATGAAATTACGCCATTATAATATTATAATATATGTATAATGCAGTGTTTCTTACGACCCTAATTAATGATTTTTATCAGAAGATTAAGTCTCTTGATGTATTGATTCTGTTCTTATCTCCCCGAGTTTATAAACAAACACGCGAAATGCATAAACATATCTCAGTTTGATCTTAAGGGATATTCACACATAACACTTAACAAGGTGCAAAATTAATATAATAATTAAAATTAACTGTAGTCTGGTAGTCTGTGTTTAGCGATGGAACAACATTTTTGTGGCAATGTTTATTGTCATCTTCACCGTTCGAAATATTATTATAAAGTACCCTATTGCTTCGTTATGCTTATACAGCGCATCTTTATGCAAAATAGAAATTTTCCTCCTGGATTGCAACAAACTAGAGTGAAATAGAAATTAACATGTTTAATAGACTGAAAATAACATAACAGTATTCTTAAATTCTTCTAATGTTTTTACTGTTTTGAATTACACCTACTCATTTTTATCATAAATATTATATCATATATAAATTTAAGCATAAAATCCGCTGTCTAGTTGCGCTATTTAAATCTTACAGTTCTCACGCAGAGCTAGACAGTTTCTTATTTTATATTCGGTAAACTGGCAAAATAATTCGTTATTTTATTAATATTTTTCTAAAATGTTATTAACTCACGACTCGTTTCGCATATTTCGTAAGAGATTCCCAAGATTTTGGATCACACATTACAAGTAGAAAGAAATGAATTTTGAGAGTGGTTTTTAAAAATTACCCCTTTGGAAAAGCATACCGAAAAAGACAAGATTAACGGCATTCAATGTTAACCCTTTGCACTCGGAGCTATTTTGACTCGAATATAATACCTCATAAAATACTTAAATGTTTAGTAATTAGTTTGATACCAACATATTGAACAATGTAAATAATATTTTGAATAATGGTACAGCAATTTTTCGTGGTCACCACTCGAGGGTTAATTGTTCTGTATTGTTTGGCTAACTTCACTGTTTTCCATTTCGTTTTAAAAATATTGGCGGTCTGCCGATCTAACTTCGGGGTTTATATTCGTATGCGATGCATGCCAACTGGCTTTATTTTTTATTAATTAATTAGCAAGATAATTTCAAGCTTCGTGAAATCGGACAACTTGCGCGCACAAACTTGATATTATTTGTCAGAGGACAAGAGCCAGAGAATTTATTTATTTAAATTCTTTTTTGTGTCTGTTCGTCCGTATCTCTGTATGTCTGTGAATGCGATTCTTCGAGAACCATTTCATCAAGTTTATAATATGATGAAGTATTTGAACGTTTACTTGACGTATCGCTGCCATTGTCGCTGAATACAGTGATATCCGATATTAATACATTATGAATGTTGACAAAATTTTGATGATATTTTTCAATGTATATCAAAAAGTAAGGGCGCAGGGGAAAATCGAACAGGGGAATGTGTATTATTAGTTGTAGTCAAATACTTACAAATTGTTGTGTTTAAGGTTACTATTTTTTGTAAGGTTACAGAAATTTAAAATGGCTCTTAACTCGGTCCTTGGGATCGTACTTAAACGGTCTCCGATGGTCCCTCGGAGGGTTTGACTTCAATGTTAACCCTTTGCACTCGGAGCTATTTTGACTCGAATATAATACCTCATAAAATACTTAAATGTTTAGTAATTAGTTTGATACCAACATATTGAACAATGTAAATAATATTTTGAATAATGGTACAGCAATTTTTCGTGGTCACTCTCTGAGTCACCACTCGAGGATTAATTGTTCTGTATTGTTTGGTTAATTTCACTGTTTTCCATTTCGTTTTAAAAATATTGGCGGTCTGCCGATCTAACTTCGGGGTTTTTATTCGTATGCGATGCATGCCAACTGGCTTTATTTTTTATTAATTAATTAGCAAGATAATTTCAAGCTTCGTGAAATCGGACAACTTGCGCGCACAAACTTGATATTATTTGTCAGAGGACAAGAGCCAGAGAAATGGAATTTCAACAAAACCATGTAATAGATGTTGAATTTAACCTATATTCCTTGAACTGTCGAATGCCAAGCCGAACACCGCATGTTCTACGCTCGCAGAGCGCGACAGCGCGACACGTCGATGAACATGTTACAATTCCCACGGACGTTTGCATATTTAATTCCAGTTTCTTCGAATTTGTCTACAAACCTGTGAACTCGTATAAAGTTTCGTAGTGTGGTTGTAGGGTTGTTTGATCGCTTCTATAGCTGAATTGTTTATGCGCTATCTACTTTTTCTTAAAGGATATAGCCGTTTAAGAGGGTCAAAACTGGTCTTCAGCCGATTGGATGCATCATTGGAAAAAGGTTACTTGTCAATCCGGTCAATTTACCCTGTTTCGTTCGATGCGAAATTTTTAAAAAATATCACTCATTGCAGAGATGGGCGAAATTTGTAATTAACTACAAATTTCGAATAACGAATATAAACTACAGTAGTTGTAACCATTATTCGAAGGGTCGAATAGAAAAGTAACTTTTATCCGAGAAGCTATTTAACTACTTTTGTATTCGCCGAGATTGTAGTCGATGAATAATAACTACAAATTGTAACCGAAGCGGATGTAGTTGAAGCTACAGCTACAATTTGTAGTTAATATTTGTAGCTATTATTCGAAGTACCAATACATCCAGGGTTTAGTATCAGTAAACATATCATTGAAATTAAAACTAAGTACTCTACGTTTATACTTAACAACAAAGCCCAGAATTTTATTAAGTTTATCTGGATACCAGCACATGTAGGAATTACCGGTAATGAGGAAGTAGACTCACTTGCGAAAGAAGCGACCAAAGAAAATCCTTCGCCAGATATCAAGGCTACAATTACTGACCTAACCAGAGACCTTAAAATTCAAGCAAGATTGTCCACTAACAACCTAATCAAAAAAGAAGGTCTAATCAAAGGTGCGAACTATGTTAGATTCTATCACACGGACAAAGGCAAGCCATGGTACACTGGACTTGTGCTCTCCAGAGATTTTCTGGTTTTTATTAACACTAGGTTTACGGGACCCGTCAAAATGACGGCTTCTAATATTCTTAATGTGCGATTATTGAGATTGTAAAGATGTTTCCCTGAGGAATTATTTACCAAATTTATTTCTTTTGGAATACATTATTGGAGAAATGGCCAAAAATTTGGATAGACACATTCTTGTTATGTTTATAAAATAATGTGAAATAGTTATTTCTAGAGCTCCGTAAACCTAGTGTTAATAGATGCCGAGCCAATCATTATAATTTAAACGAATCATTGGCAAGGGTAAACTTTATAGTTAACTGTGCTTGCCAATGCGGAGCAGAACTCCAAGACCTAAATCATGTTATATGGCAATGCCCAGACTATGAAAACGAACGTAATACATTGGAAACAAACCTCCTCAAAGGCAAGTACTGTTTCCCTCTTTGTATCAGTTCCTTCCTATGGAAACCTGATATAAAAGGTCTGAAAATAATTTATAATTTCCTCAAAGAATGCTTCATTAGAATCTAGAATCAATGTAAACCCATCTAATGTAAGCCAAATGTAACAATTCTGTACTGTACTTACTATATAAACCAGTTGGTTTAAAGTAACAAATAAATAAATAAATCCCCCCCCCCCCCCCCCCCCAGGGTTACTTTCGGCCAGCTTGAGCCCCCAAAGAACACGTACCGAGGCCCGAGGGTCGAGCCCCGAGGCCCGAGGGTCGAGCCCCGAGGCCTGAGCCCAGAAAACAATATCAGTGCAATAAACACGGCCGGGCAATCCGCCGGCCAGAAAGGTATATCGGTATGAGACCGCAGAAAATCCAATTGCTGAACTTGTTTATTTTTCATATTTTTTCATGGGAGTGACTTGATTCAGTTCCATGGCGTTCTTCCGATTAGAACAAGACCAAACTCGATGGAATTAGGACTGTGTAGAGTAGTGTAGTTATTTAATTTCTAAATGTAACCGTTGATGTATTCGGAGTCTTCGAAAAGAAACCCTCGGAATAATCTTCTGCTGGGGCGACGAGGCGACGAAGGTAGCCGTAGCCAAGTGGTGCAATAAACAGGGCCGGGCAACCCAGCCAGGTATATCGGTACGAGACCGCAGAAAATCCAATTGCTAAACTTGTTTATTTTTCATATTTCTTCATGGGAGTGACTTGATTCAGTTCCGTGGCGTTCTTCCGATTAGAACAAGACCAAACTCGATGGAATTAGGACTTATTATAGTGTTAATCGAAAACTTTCTGGCAAGGATAACACAAAGGCGCATTTACTAATTTATGTTACAGCGAAATTCAGTTTGGAAACCGTAAAGAAATTGAGATCTTCATTTTCTTACATGACCCATTCCTTCTTCCGAACACGCGTTAAGTAATCTAATGTACGAGTAAATCGTAAATAATGGGGGAAACGTTTCTCCGACAACCGATAACCGACTGATTCGTTGGAAAACTCTGATAAAAAGATTCGGGAATCTCACTTTCACCTGCAGTAATCTGCTATGATACGCTTATGTTGACAGTTACGGTAGAGATCTCTGCGACAGTTACGCAGAGGTCGCTCGCTCGCATCCAATGCCCGCATCCAGGCTTTGACGTCACACACTTTAGCCAATAATTCGGCTAGATCCGGAAATACGCGTGGGATAATGATGTATACCTCCTCCGCAAACAGGACACAACTTTCTATTTTGTGCACTGCACCTTTACCCTTGCGATAATAAGAAAATCAAAACGTGATGAAAGTTTGATTTTGCATATTTGATCGATGCGATGACAAAAAAATGCTTGAAAGGTTATAAAGCACTATGAGGCACGAAATGTCAGCTGTCAAGATATACAATGAGTTTGCGTCTTGGAATAAGGTTAAGTAATAATTAGACTGCGGATCTTTATGCAAAATAAAAAATGTTCGTATTGATTGCATGACACAGGAGCCAAATAAAAATTGTTTTCTTAACCATTTGCACTCGAATGGCGACTCTGAGGCGCCAGTAAAAATGACCATAGCATTGTTCAAAACAGTTTCGATATTATTAAATTCGTCGTATTCTATGAATTGCCAAAAGCTCCATCGTGGTATGAGAAAATAGGTTCAATTTTATGTGCCCAATGTAAAGAAGATTACACAAAATGAAAAGGACCTAGGTTTAAGAAATGTCTTCATTTTGGAATTAAAATTACTTCGAGTCCAAAGGGTTGAATTAAAATTAACAGAACACAAAGACTATAATGTAATAATCATTTATGCATTCAAAATAAAACAGGAAAGGATTATAAAAATTTAAGGATATTGCAATGTTGTTTTTAATGAAATTAAGTCATTAAGGGATGAAATCAATGCGGAACGTTTTTATTTTGTATAAAGATCCGCAGTCTAGTAATGATTAACTTGTCAAAAATTCAATACAGTATGTAAAGCAGGTATGTACCGGTGACGGAACTGAAGTGGGTGACATTTCGAAAAGATCCAGGGGCGGATCTAACGGTACGCGGACTAAGCGGTCGCGGGGGGATACCAAGGGGCCCCGAGCTCTTAAAATATCTTAACTTAAAGATTTTGGAAATGACCAAAAAGGTTCAAAAAACCCTCCATAAAATAATCGAAAAAATCTAATATAAATAATAAATACATATTGTGCGATTATTTTTGTCACAATATTTATGTTCTTGTGAACAAAACGTAATGCCTCGTACAGACATTTCGACGAACATTTCGACGAACCGCGCACAACGGCGAACGGGACGGATTTGTGCAATTTCCAGAATTGAATGAAACCGCCCTAATGATAATGATTTGGAATACTATTTTACAAAGAATAAATGCTACTAATAAATCACTGCAATTAGTGGAGTGCGAACTATTGAAAGGATCTACCCTACTGAAGTCATTAAAAAATTTTATAAATAATTTCAGAGAAGAATTTGAAAAAGTTGAAAAAGAGGCAACTGATTTTTCAGGGCTATCATTTAATGTAGAAGAAGGACAAACTCGCAGACATAAAAAGAGAAGAATGTTTTTTGATAAAAACAAAGAAGTCGGATATAAATTTACAATAAGAGAACATTTTATAGTCAATTCATTTTATGTTGTATGTGATAACATCAAGGCAGAACTATCTCGAAGAATTCAAGCGTATGAAGTTGTTGTAGAGGCTTTTCGAATATTTTTTGATTTGAATTTATCAAAAGAAGAAAAAAAGATCGCGATGAATAAGTTGAAGGATATTTACAAAAATGATATTGATGTTTATACTATTGAAGATGAATGTGACCATTTTTTAATGTTTCTGAAAGAAAACGAGGACAGCATGAAGACCAGACATCTATCGAGCAGCCAAAGAAGTGTCTTGCACATTTCCGAATGTTGAATTATTATTGAAATTTTTTTTAACAATTCCGTTATCTAATGCGTCGGGAGAAAGATCGTTTTCTGTTTTAAAGCGTGTAAAAAATTATTTAAGGAGCACTATGAGAGAAGAAAGGCTAAATAATATGGCTATTCTGTATATGGAGCAGAAAATTTTGAGCCGAATTGATTTTGCCAAAATAATTCATGAATTTGCAAGAAACAAATTCATATAAAATAAAAAATGTGTAAAATGTATGTTTTTTAATAAATTTATTTAATGTCTTATGGTATGGAATTTCTGATTACTTTTCTTTTTTGTTTATAACTTAATGAGAGTTTTCTTGAAACTTTTTGTTGGAGGGAGGGCCCCGAAATTTTGACCGCTTAGGGCCCCCACTTGCCTTGGTCCGCCACTGAAAAGATCCTGATGAGATTACGGACTGCGATTAGGAAGAAGAGACACGATTGGTCGGGCGGTCATTAAACACTTAATCGGCACAGTAAACCAGCGACGAAATCGGCGAAATCGACGCGCACGGAATCCTTCGGAACTATTTCCGGTGTCGTCGATGTCAGAAACTAGGATGAGGCGACACAGACCAATGGACTGCGGACCGATCATTACCACTCGCCACGAGTCGCCGAGCTCAACAGACCAGCGAGTGATTAATTACTGCGCCGCGCCGCCTGTAATTACGAATGGTTCGCTTCCATCGGATAATAACGTTCCCTGAAATCCTGTAATAACCTGTTAGCTAATACATACGATGCCTTAGGATGCAATGCGACCTGGGATCTTATCCCTTGCACAATAAGGAACGCTCCGTTTAATCCTGTCTATTAAGTAGGTCCCCCGGGAAAATCTTGACACGTTTCAGTTAACGAGCACGTCTTTGTTTTCCAACCCTAAATCGTTACACGTTGTACGCCACGTTGGTCGTAGGTGCGTGACACAATTCTTTATCGATCGCGAGAGTAGCCAAATTTAGAACGCCGTTGCGTAATAAAGTAATATGAAGTCGAGAAAATTGTACAACTAACTCGAATGCGGCACGGGTTTCCGTTGTTCGATTACTTCTTGTACGCACCATTTTCGCACCAAGTATCGCAATTCAGGAGGACAACGCAAGAAAAAAATCTTCGAAGAAATTGTTCAAGCCTACAGCTAAGTTGTGAGGAAATAAATACAGTGAAGTCGCGTTATTTCCCAGCGACCGCCTACCCAGAATTTGTCAAATGCCTACCCCCTCCACCGAGGGGCAACGCAGCAGGAGCTGCGAAGTTCGAGCTGTCTCGGTCTCCGAGCACTGTAAACATGCCGCGTAATCTGATCTCGGCTTGGGTATATCGGTGTGAACCACTACTAATCCAATTATAAAACTCCTTTATTTTTCATTATTTTTTATGGGACTTTCGCCAACTTATTTCCGGCATTTTTCCGATTAAAATGACACTAAGCACGATATAATTTCAACTGTATTTAGTGGTTTAATTGCCGATGAAAATTTCGGGCGCAAGGAAGGACATCGCGATCCGTGTTTACATGCTGTCCTTTTCTACGTTAAGCTTCCTTTGTACTTTCGGCGCGGTCGGCGCAGTAGACTCAGTCATAATAAAAAATATATAAAAAAACTTTTTAAAAACCACGCTTATATTAAAGCGCACTAAAAAGGAGAAAATAATTTTTTTAGACATTAGCGACAATAAATAAAAGCGTGGAGTGCTAAACTATATTGACGCAATCTTCGTGGGCGCTCCACGCTTTCATTTATTGTCGCTGATGTCTAAAAAAATTATTTTCTCCTTTTTAGTGCACTTTAATATAAGCGTGGTTTTTAAAAAGTTTTTTATATATTTTTTATTTTCTACTTTTTAGTCTACATATCTTGTAATCGATTTTAATTACCACTTCAGCCAAGATCTTTTGTAAAAGGGAAAATATTGTGTCATGATTAGATAATTTATTATCCCGTTTTTATAGCCAAAATAAATAAATATCCTGTTAAATTTGATGTAAGAAAGGAGATGCAAGACTTGTATGACATGATCTACTGAATTACTAGTGATCTATTATGCAAAAGAATGAGGGGTTGACTCCGAGAGACGGCGTCTCTTGATGAAGTCCGGAATGGGACTGAGCTCCTTCGGTGCGAAGTGGGTCAGTGGAGTGGGGATGAGTCGGAGTGGGAACGCGTAGTAAAGAAGGGAGCGCTGGCCCGCGGAATGGGGATCGCTGAACGCGATGATTCACTATCGTGTGTCGCGCGGCGAGGTGTGACGGTTAATATTAAAATTTCTTTTTTCTCCTAGACGCACAGTTCTTTTTTTAAATTTGTTTTTTAATATTGCATTATCACCCAGTTCTGAGCTATGTTTAAAGTTTCAAGTCTCTAGCTTATCGGGAAGTGGTTTAAAATTCGATTTCAAGATTTGACGCATACAACAACGACAACATCGACAACGACAACAACTCGGCAAGCTAATATAAGCGTGGTAAAAATGATACAAATCAAAATTGCTCGGATTTTCATAAGGAATAATAATAGTGAAAGGCGAAATTATAATAAAATTATAGGTTGCGCCACAACATTCAAGAACCTCAATTAATTGATTAGGTAATAAAGGTTACTATTTACTGTTACAAAAATTCTTTCATGTGAGCATCTGATCAATCAGGAATTCCTTTCTATAAATTCCGATAAACAAATGCGATGTTTTCATGCGATGCACGTTTACAACAGGGCAAAAATGGAAAATTGTCGCCCGTAAAGATCCATTTGGGACTCCATCTTCAAATTATTCAATTTTGCACTACTGTGGAAATATTGCATTTGTTGAAAACAATTGCAGAATAAACGGTGATAACAAATTTGTTTCACCGGAATAACTTTTATTAGATATTTATTGGATCATATATTTATATGGTTTTATCGCTTTGCTTTTTAATCGTCATCAGATTGAATTAAAAGTACGTTTTGTTCGGCGATCAAGGTGTTAGATAGAAAAAACGAAAATGGACAATCGTTTCAATGCTTGATTATACTACTCGTACTCGTTAAAGTTAGATTCAAATCAGCGGAATTGTAATTACTTCCACTTAGAGGAGCATCATTTAGAAGCTTGATGAACTTTCCGAACAGTTGAACTGGATTTATACGGAAATCGTTCGTCCAATAGCTGTTAAAATTGTTACAATATACATATAAAATTGCATACAAGTATATTAATACTTTCTTCTTTTATTTGTTGCAGGTGAGTTCGGAGTTCCAGAATTAGTGTGCGCAGACACAATGGTAAGATTTAGCAGAACTTAGTAAACGCCCCTTTACTGTCCAGGTTCGTGGGCACGATCACTGTTCAGTGCCTACCCACTTCGCTGCCAACGCTTCGGTCACGCGTTCGTATTTCATTCTGTCCTTCTCTATTTTCGGCTCTCTATTGAAGTCTCGCTCGGCGCGGTAGACGCAGTCATAAATCAAGAATAGTGTCCGGGTACGATCACTGTCCGTACAAAACACGGCTGTTGGACAGTGATTGGGGCGTTGATTGAAAGGGGCGTTTACTATTGGCTACGTTTCGTATTAAATTGCTACATACCGTTGTGTGTTTAACACTAGGTTTACTGAACTTGTGTTCTAATATTTTCAATTTACGATTATTGATATTGTAAAGATGTATCCAGGATATACAGTCCGTCACATAATTAATGGCGCACGGTTTACATACGTATAACTTTTTTTATAAATGGACCAAACTTCAGATTTTCTGCCAAGCTAGATGAATTAACTCACTAGATGATATATGCATAATGAAAATTTTGGAAAAATTGTGTTTAGTCTGAATTACGAAAAATATAGTGGAAGTTGCATTTTACAACTTTTTTTTATTAGAGCTTGAAACGAAAATTTATTAAATGTGTTTTGTAGATCCATATAGCTTGTACACATGTTGGAAACTTCATCGAAATTGATTAATTGGTTTATGAATTATGATTAAAACGACTAAAAATTACAGTTTTTCACGATTTTTAGCATATTTTTGCCGTTTTATTCCACTATTCGGCTATTTACACAATTTTTAATTATGTATAACTGGTAAACCAATTGGCCAATGTCGATGAAATTTGTAGCGTGTATATGTATAACCTAACGAGTTTTAAAAATTTTTGTTATAAGCCCAAATAAGAAGTTTGCGATAGGCACCTTTTACTATTTTTTCTTTATTCAGATTTTAGGCAATTTTTCCAAATTTTGCACTACATACATATCATCTAGTAGAGTAATCCGTCTAGCTTGGCAGAAAAATGAAGTCGTTTGGCGCGTTTATAAAAAAGTTATTTCGATTTAGATTGTATGCCGTGAATTATGAGACTAACTGTATACTGTATTACACTGTCCAACACCAAAAATGTTTCCATATAACTGTTGCGGGGATCTTATAGAGTTTTTCCCGCTGATTCCGAATCTGCCCTTAATTTTTCTCCTACATGCGCAGTTTTTGAGAAACATGACTTTGAAAAGAAAAGTGTTCCTCAGCTTTAATATAAATATTGTGATGTTATTATAAAAGATAT
>CM052247.1:1382765-1414116 GCA_028455795.1 Lasioglossum marginatum
GAGCGTCAGAGAGAGAGAGAGAGAGAGTCGGGGAGAGAGAGAGAGAGTCGGGGGGAGAGAGAGAGAGAGAGAGAGAGAGAGAGCAATGCGAAATGGAATTGAACGAAATAGATTATCACAAACACGTTCAATACGTACATGCTTTTAAAAAATACTGTGCCACAGCAACGCGTGGCGGGGGGAATCTAGTACATAATATAATTGACGCATGAATAGTTCACCTAAGTCACTAACAATTTTATCGCACTGCAAATGATATGAACTGTTATGCGAGTTTACTATTATCCAGCGCCCTATGTTTTTAGCTTAATTTGGCTTGATTTTGCCTACAAATCATCATCTGATTCAGTACAGTAGATATGTATGAACAAATAAAAATTGAAGTATTGTTAATACTATTATTTTTTCTTAAACACTTAAAAAAAGTAACTGTTAAGTCAACTAACCCCATCAGAGGTATGTCAACTAACCCCACAACCGGGGTTTGTTGACTTATTGCTCTCGATAATCTAAATTTGATTAAAACCACAACTAGCTTCAATCAAAGCGATTTTCAAAATTAAATTTGTACCATATACCCAAGTCAATGTGCAAACTTTTGGCGTGCAACGAGTCAGCAAAATACTAATGGTTCATTGGTAAAAATTAAATATGTTAAAAGTTAGCCAACTAGCCAATGATTAATCTGTAAGGCAATACAGAGCATGCACAATGCGCTAGTTGTCCGAATGATTAATCGGTCCTCGAAATATTCTCGACTTCGCGTGGCTCGCAAGTAGAATGAAAGAAGCGTGTAGGGTCGCGGTATGAGGTATGAGTCCAGGAGGGTGTAACGATATCTAACAAGCGAATCACACCAGGAGTCCCCCTAGCGAGACAATTAATCGGCCCAGTCAGTGCGAAGCTCTTCGTCGCTAGATCCATTGTCTGGTCACGGCTGTCCTCGCGGTGTGATCGGGGCTTTAATTGCTCAAAGGGAATCGCTGGGATAAATCTGGTTTCCAGGAAAAAAGGGAGCCGGTGAGCAGCCATTTTTCAACCGACCATTCAGAAACGAATGCAGTTGTGCACCGCGCTGCACTCGTTTATATCACGATGTGATCAATTTATTTCGTCAAAACTGCATATTAGAAGGAAATTTTCGCATTCAGAATTTATGCATTTATGACAAAAATGGGCACGTACAATTTAACGCAGTGGACGAATTAAAAAGATTTTAGGACCTCGGTGTATTATTTTCAGCTTAACAACACAATTAAAAGAAGAAAGACATTTCTATTTGACCCCCGTGTCTTGCAATCGATGCAAACATTTTTTATTTTGCATAAAGATCGGCAGTTTAATTATTATTAATCATATGACAATCATTTTTACGCATCAATATTGTAAATTTTTGTAAATAATTACCATTGCATATATTATAGATTAGTAACCAAATTTAGATTTTTCTTGCAGAGTGCCAAAAATCGAATAATATTACATTAATCGTAGAGCAGTCATGCAATAATGACTCTGTACAATGGAAGCTGCTCACCAAGGTATATGCGTTCTTTTTACATTTAATAAAGTAAATCTAATTTTTGTAGATATTTTTAGACGTTTTTAGTAGAACATAAGATTCTTATGTTTTCACTATAAGCTGCTAAAAACTCACTTTCATCGGTTTCTTAGTTCTAGTTTTATAATTTAATGAAGTGACACTTTTTGTTACACATTTGTAAAATCAACAATTTTTAAGATATCGAAAAGTCCTTTGAGATTCATTTGAGTTCGTAGGTCACTGAAGACTACAACAACATACATATTCAGATTTGAAGAAAATCCGAAACAGTATCCCAAAAAGTGACCGGTTTCGCGTGGAATGACCCTTGAATAACAATTCTTGCGAAGTTTGTAAGGTTGCACTGTGTTCCTAAAAAAATGGGTAAAAATGCATACCAAACATCTTTTTAAGGACAAATAGTAATATCATGATACCATGATAAACATTATAAAATGATACTAACCCACTCATGGCATCGTTAAGAATAATTGATTCAGAAAATGTAATTAATAATTAATAATTATTTATTAATGTTTTCTTGTAGAGAACTACAAATTAACACCTATGTAATGTAAGCTACATGCAACAATACTGTACTTGCTAAATAAACGAATCGGTTTAAAGCAATAATAGATAAACAAATAAATAATTAAATTGCATCAATCAGTGCATTCTAAAATATATGATTCAAACTTTTAAAAAATTCAATTGACTTTCATATGTCCTGCGTGTCCAGTATTTCATGGGTGAAAAAAATACTTATGTCAAATTATGTGCTCCTATACATCATTCAAATTTTATTTGCAACATTTTCCGAGGTCACCAACAGTTTCGTAAATATACAAGGATATTAATTTAAATAAAACACCGTGCAAAAGCGTTAAATTGTTTCGTTAACAACTTCAGATACGAGCAGTTTTAATGATATGAAAAACGATTTCAAATAAAATTTCTACGACTTGTGAATAAAAATTGTGTGGTCAGCAATATAAATACTGTGCATCACTATAAAAATTTCTATTTGCACGAGTTATTTTATACAAATCGGAATCAGAAAATATTTCTTTTACTACCAGTTTTATTAGCACAGTGTAAAACGAAAGCTTATACTCAATACATATACCCAAAATTAAATGAATTCTTTTAATCTGATAAAATTGGTGCCATCGCCATGAAAACTTAGTTAGGAAGATTTGTGTGATTACCAGTTTTATAAAAATTCATTAAATTAAAATATGTAACAATATGCATGGATTATGACCAATGGATATTATTTTTTTGGGGTATTTTCATCAACTTATTTGTGGAATTTTTCTTATTAACGCCTTATCGTACCATTTTCTTTACAGTTACAGTGATCGAAACTTCTTTAGCCCCGAAAACGTCGTAGAAGAAAAAGAAAATTTATATTTTCTGTATGCCTACATTTATTTAAATGCTTAAATATTAATTACAACGAATCAAATTTTATTTCATTTAAAAAGAAACGTGTGACATTCATATTTGTGTGTTAGACTTGTTAAAATCTTCATGATGAGTCTGACTCGTTAAAATAATGCAAGAGGTTAAAATGAATTTGAACTGTATATAGTGGTTTAATTTACATGTGTTTACATGCGCTGTGCTTTTCTATGTTCAGCGCGGTCGCGATCGGGAGGTCACAAAAAAATAGTAGAACCACACGATTTAAGAAATCGCGTTCGCAGCGTTCCCGGAGCCGATGGATCGACCACGCGCACGAATGCGTGCATTTCGCCGCGCATTTCGACGAACATTTCGCCGCGCCGAACGCCGCGCCGAATGGCGCGCACGATCGCGAATGAGTAGCACTTGCACAGCAACATCTCCAAAAATTCAAATTATTTAAAATTTTTTTAAAATTTAAATTTAAATTAGTCTCGAATTTGATGTCTTTAATACTTTGTCCTGACCTGAAAATTTCACTTATAAACTTTGATTCACTAAATAAACTGCCAACATTTTCTGTATTTCTTTGTGCAGTATACACAATTCTGGAAATAGCAAAAACTCGTTCCGTTCGCCGTTCGGCGCGGCGAAATGCGCGGCGCGGCGCGCGGTTCGGCGCGCTGTTTAGGTCTGTACGAAGCCTTAACTGTATTACTGATGGAATTCATGGAATTATCAATCGGCTCCCTTCGACCCGGGGCACAATTATTTTTTATTTAAACATTCGTGCATAGCGCCTCAGTTTGTTTTTCATGTCACTTCCCTCCGAACGTTCGTTTTTATCAATTTGTGTAATTGCGTATCATTTTAGACAGCGGATTTTATGCATTTATGACAAAAATAAGTAGGTGAAACTTGAAAGAGTAAAAGCATTTTAAAAATGTAAAAATACAGAGACGTTATTTTCGATCAATTGAAAGTATTTACACAAGAAATAAATCTTTATTCGGCTTCATTTCCATGCAAATCATGTACAAACCTTCTATTTTGCATAAAGATCCGCCGTCTAAACATTATATTTGCCATCTTCTTATTTCACCTTGTTCTATCAATTACCGTTTAATATTTAAATTAAGTAAAATTCTAGTCCAACCGATTTTCTT
This sequence comes from Lasioglossum marginatum, assembly GCA_028455795.1. Taxonomy (NCBI): domain Eukaryota; kingdom Metazoa; phylum Arthropoda; class Insecta; order Hymenoptera; family Halictidae; genus Lasioglossum; species Lasioglossum marginatum. The sequence goes on from CM052247.1 coordinate 1,386,879, forward strand.
AAAATTTCGATGCAACGTGCTCGGTAAAACGTGTAAAATTCTGTGCAAAAAATTTGTTGTCCCCGACCATTAGACGATGCTAGAAAAACATTCAGAAATGAAACGCGTCTTGAATGTTGGGGATTGCCGTTTTTACGTTTCGCGACATCGCGAAGCAAGAGATGCGAGCGACGGAATTGAATTGTTTTTTCGCTGAACTAGGAACAGAATCGGAGAAGAGATTAAAGGGATAGATATTGAAGAACCCCTTAGAAAGATGAAGACTTGTTGGCCAAGATATTTTCAGACCCTTTAGAAACGCTGCTTTTAATTAATGAAAATTATTTTATCGCGTACACGGGCAGGAGGTGAAAGCTCGCTTTTCGAATGAGGTCACGGAGAGAAGAAACGACAGCCTGTTTTTTCGAGAGTGTGGTCAGCACAAAAAGGGGACGTAAGAAACACGAAAACGTGGAAATGTAAATGTTGTAAGGGGCGTATTACAGAAATTACGGGCCAGAAAACTGCGAAGAGCTGAGATACACCATCACCAGAGTTAGGCACTAATTAGTTCTTTTGTAATCGATTTCTACAGTCCGGGACAATACTGTAAGACATCACTCAAAACCAAATAATTATATGTTATATGTGTTTGAGTATGTTTTAAAAGGTTGCTTGGAAATAAATCTCTTTGACCAAATATTTATATATAAACAGAATATAAAGCTTTAATATAAAAACTATTGCTATGGTATATAAATTAAATATAAACAGGAACTTTGTTACTCTCTCTTTCTACTCAATCTTACACGTGCACACTCGTCTCTGTTCTCAACGCATCTGTTCATTCAAACCGCTCGTTAGACAAAACACTCTCAATCCGTTCGCTCGTACCAACCTAACATCTACTCACTCGTAGCAACCAAGCATTCACTCACTCGTACCAACCCTCAGGAATTATTCATTCACTCAACATATATGATGTAAAAGTATTAATATAAAACGTCTAGACTGCTGATATTTACGCAAGTATAAATTTTGATGAGCTAATTCATAAAAAGTTGAACCGGTAGAAAGTATAATAAAATGAAATTTTACCGCATTACGGGCTTTACTCCAATTAACATCTGTGAGATGTGATTATGAGAACTGTAAACAATTTCTCGAACATGATTGATCTTTGCAGACAGACAGGGGCAATAATTCATGTAATAATATACTACAACCCGTGGCAGAAAGTTTCCGATCGGAGACATTGATACGGATTTTACAGAAAACATTCATGTTTTATAAGTATAAAATATCATTTTATGGAGTTAAAACTGATGGGACATTAAAAGGGGCTTATTAAAGAATGAAAAACAACAAAATAAGCATCTATCTATTATAACAAAGAAACGAGAAAATAAACAAAATGTTACACGGAAAAAAGTTTTCGATTAATAGAACTGCTGGAAGAAAGTTTCCGATTCGATTTACACTGTCCAACACCAAATTTGTTCAACAATTATTGTTGGGTGATTCTTATAGAGCTTTTTGCGCTGATTCCGAATCTGTCCTTAATTTTTCCCCTGGACGCACAGTTTCTGAGAAACATGATTTTCGAAAAAAGACATATTTTTCAACTTTAAACGAATATTGTGATGTTATTATAAAAGATATTGAATTGTTCTTTGCAGCAAAAGATTCTGTAGACTTTCCCGAATACAGTGATATCCAATATTAATACATTATGAATGTTTAAACATTTTTAAACACGTTAAAGATGGAGAGACACCACTTTTGCACCAATTTGTGCGGATATTTTTCAGTTTATCTGGAAAAATAAGGGCCCAGCGTAAAATCGAACTATATCACGCGATAGAGCAGACTTTTATCTTGAGAAACTACCCTTTGGAGTTAGCAACGTCGACGTTTTTTCGAACCAGAAAGCAAAATATCTTCGCTCGACATGAGTTGCCGCCAGTGTCGCGCCGTATCTCGTCGTATCCAGGTCAAACTTGTAGTGAAGTTTTTGGCGTGACAGTCCTCGTTTTGGTGTGACAATCCTCGTTTTGGTGTGAAAGTTCGAAGGCACGAAGTAAAGTACAAATAAAGCGATCACACCTTTTCTGCATTTCCCTGCAAGTTTGACCTTGAATGACCTTGAGTCATAGGTCGTTAAATTCGTCTCGAAACGCACTATTTGATGGTGGATAAAAAAACGTATCATTCCATCTAAAAAAAGAAAGTTGACCTTCATCTCACCTTGGTGCGTCCACCGGGATAAATAAAAATTCCACCACATGGAATGACTTGAATGACCTTGAGACATAGGTCGTTAAATTCGTCTCGAAACGCACTATTTGATGGTGGATAAAAAAACGTATCATTCCATTTGAAAAAAGAAAGTTGACCTTCATCTCACCTTGGTGCGTCCACCGGGATAAATAAAAGTTCCACCACATGGAATGACTTGAATGACCTTGAGACATAGATCGTTAAATTCGTCTCGAAACGCACTATTTGATGGTGGATAAAAAACGTATCATTCCATTTAAAAAAAGAAAGTTGACCTTCATCTCACCTTGGTGCGTCCACCGGGAAAAATAAAAGTTCCACCACATGATATCCCCCTCGGTATTGAACAATTTTCATCTGAAACATTTTTGCGTATAATCAATATTTTCGGAGATTTTCGTAAACGCTTTATAATTTCCACCCTGTATAAATAATGCGAAATATTTCCAAATCAATGTAGATCACGCATTCCGCTGTGCATTTGAACGAAAACGACGTTTGACAGTTGCGCATTCCGAATGAGATCACAGAAAATGAATATAGTTTTCCCGGCGCGCGCTTTAATTTGCAAATCGAAATAACTTAGAGTCAGACTTGACCATCGCAGAACTTCATTAAAGTTTTTAGTGAAGGCCATTGTGTAGCGAAGGGTAAGTAATGTACAGTATTTCCCCAGATTAAAATCTCTCGGGCTCGCAGTTGACGGTAAAACGAAAGTTAGTTCAACCAGACAGCATAATAAACGAATTCTACGAGAGCGCAACGAATATTCCGAAGGCGTAACTAATTGCATGAACGCGGAAACAATTTTTTCAGATAATTAATACTCGAATAACACTTGGAAAATGAAACATTGGTAGCTACAACATATTCTAATTACAATGGCATACTGAACAATTACATACAAAAGTTTTTTCGCTCGAAATAACAGATGAATGGAATCTACTATAAAAATTAGAGATTCCTATTTCACGTACACGTACTTCGGTACGTGTCATTTTAACTACACGGGTACACGTGCATTATTTCACGTATTATTTAAATACACGTGTGTGTGTATCAACGTATCCACATTTTAATTCACATCAATTTTCATTACCGACCGGTGATTATTGAATAATTTTTTTTTATTTATTTATTTTGAACACTTTTTAGTGGAACCTTTAATAGCAACAGCAATTTTCATTGTGAACTAACAAGTCACCCTGAATAATGTCATAGTCAATAGTTTCATTTAAGACTGGATGTAAAAGAAAATTTCTATGCTTTCTTTTGGTATAGCACAATTATTGAAAATCCTAATAATAGACTTCCGGTAGGTAAAGTGCTAAGATACAGTTACTAATTTTGGAAAGCAAAATGTGGGTACATAAAATAGATGGAAAAATTAATTTGAAAACCACTCCCATTAAAAAAATGTAATCAACTAACCCTCTGGTTTATTGACGAAGAATCTGATATGTTTAATGTTCTGACAATAAACGACTTCTTTTGGGATAACAATATTCTTAGCTGGTGGATAACACCATTCCGGAGCAACCGCTGTTGCTGATACCTTGAAATATTTTCTTACCGGTTCTAGAATTCTCAGATGTTTAGCTTTCCGTGTGTTTCGTTTGCAGTTGCAGGCTTCGAATTGTAATTAAATCTGAAATGTCTGCTCACAGATTCGGCAATGCCATTCAATTTCATTATTATTTAGTTTGCTATTCGGTTGTACGCGGAAATTTGAACGTGCTTGCATTGCATGGTGAGAAAAATGTGAGATCCAGCACGTATTGTTCGGAAAACAAAATATACAGTGGCCGGAATTAATATTCGGACGCTCTAAAAAAGACGACAACTTTTTTAATATTGTACCATACGATTTGAATTTTTTTTGGCAAGTTACAGCAATTAGTTTACTACAGGTTGTGAAAAGAAATTTTTTCAAAAATTGAAGTAGAAAAAATACTAAAAGTTGCATTTCACAATTTTTTTATGTAGACGTATATCGAAAATTTTAAAAATACGTTTTGTAGATCTGTGTCAATTACATGCACTGTGAAAGCTTCATCGAAATCGGTTGGTGCGGAAAAAAACGACAGGCATTGAAGGATGTAAGAATCCTTAGATATATTGCAGTTAGAGGCCGAAAATCGTGAAAATCTGCCATTTTTACCATCTTTGTAGCTCATTGCAACGTCGACCGATTTTGACGAAATTTTTAGAATATGTTTAATTCGCACAGATCTACGAAACGTATTTTTTAAATTTTCATTATAGGCCCGCATAAAAAAATTGTAAAATGCAACTTTTAGTATTTTTTCTACAATTCTGATCTATTGCAATTTTTGAAAAAATGTATTTTTCACATCCTGTAGTAAACTAATTGCTGTAACTTCCCAAAAAAGTTCAAATAGTACATATAGTACAATATTAAAAAAGTTATCGTCTTTTTTAGAGCGTCCGAATATTAATTCCGGCCACTGTAATCACAATTTAAAACAATCACATAGATTAATATCAATAATAATCCTAGTTCTATAATAATCTAACTTATGACTTCCAGTTTTTATAAATATGGTTAAACACATTAACATTGTTATGTGAAATTTCACACATAAAATGATCGCTAATTTTCTACCAATTTTTGGTAATACATTGGTTGGAAGTTTGTTGATGAATATTTAAAATTTGAATTTCGCGCCAAACATTGATTCGGTGTCTCTTGATCCTTGACATCTGATTGGCTAGTTACATCTACGATGTTTCTCTGTTTTCCGCCTTGACTTTGTCACAACGGTTACAGTCTAGTACAGTTTAAATCTTATTACTGACAAGTACCATTTCTTTTACGCTCTTCATTCTGTGTTTTTTCACAATTAGCAAGTATGTATATTACCTCTTGTCTAAACCATAAAATTTCCTGTGTTAATGAATAACAGTGTCTATTAAATTCCACAGACGCGGACTTTTCTTGATGATGGTTCAAAACCGAACCGAAACGTTGAAATTATAATTCTGCAAAATTGCTAATTTTTGTATCTTTGATCGAACCTGTAGCGCCGATATCACTTGTGCATAAACAACAATTTACGATCGTTAAAACTCAAAATTATTAATATCAATGTTCTAAAAATTATGCAAATCAAAATGAGGACGCCTTAATGCACGTGTATTTAAATGCAATAGTGAAATAGTACACGTGTATCCGTGTACTTGAAATGACACGCACTAAAGTACGTGTATGTAAATGCACGCATGTGTTATTAATACACGTTCAAAACCACGATCTCTACTGTACACGTAAGCCCAGATAGCACCCGGACGTCCTACATGTATACATTTACATGTTTACATATTGTATATACAGGCTGGCAATTATAAAGCGTTACAGACGAATATCTTCAAAAATATTGATTATACGCAAAAATGCTTCAGATGAAAGTTGTTTAGCACCGAGGGAGACATCATGTGGTGGGACTTTTATTTTTCTCGATGGACACTCCAAGGTGAGGTGAAGGTTTCTTTTTTTATAATAAATGGAATGATATGTTTTTTATCCACCATCAAATAGTGCGTTTTAAGATGAGTTTAATGAGCTATGGCTCTAGGTCATTCAAGGTCAAACTTGCAGGGAAATACAGAAAAGATGTGATCGCTTTATTTGTACTTTGGTTTATAGTTTATAGCCATATATTTTTGGAGATATTCTGTAACGACACCCAATATTTTTAAGGTATGTATTTAAGGTATGTACATATATCTACACACGTGACGAGACGACTTTTCTGGAGCAAGGAAGCAGAAAAAGTGCTTGAATTTATAATTATTTACAGCACTGTATACGGTATTTTCTAAGAACTCTAACAATATGTTTCGCAGTTATAAACATCCTTTTAATTCCATTCTCGATCAGATTACAAATGAATGGTAATTTCAGACTTTTTAAGAATTTAATTAGCTACTTTAAATTTTTTTTCTTCTTTTTTAATACTTTCCATAAGTTGACAATAATCCGCAATAGTATTCTAAAATTTTTCTATAGCTACGTTCACACTGTTGCAACATGTTGTTTCAGTGTGGACATCCCTTAATGCTCTTTTACTGTTTTATGTTTCACCTATCCATTTTTGTCAGGACTGTTTAAAATCTACAATCTGATTATTATTATTAGAATTTATTTGCTCGAAGTACTCGTCACATGACAACGTAATGTGTGTTATTAATACACGTTCGAAACTGCGATCTCTAATAAAAATCCATTCGTAGTTGGCAAGAGAATATTCGCTTAGAAGCAGAACGATGCAATAAACATTCGAGACGCGAAGAAGGAGCCTCCTTTATGGAAAATAAAAATTTTCTTCGTCAATTACAATACACAGAAAGCATATAAAAATTTCTTTCTATCTTTAACAGTTTTAATAAATTGAAAATATCAGATGGATGTTCTTGAATTGTCTTAATGTTTTTCTGTTTTAAATTACGTCCATCCATTTTTGTCATAAATGCATAAAATCCGCAGTCTACTAATGACCATAGCAGTTGATGCGGCGTAAAAACAAACAAATTAAAATAACAAAAGACTAATCCTCTACCTACACATTTTATAGAAACGGGCCACTGTGCGGCGCATTAAATTGAAAGCTCTACCATTTGGAAATTCTCAGATTGCGGCGGAGCTTTCGTCGCGTCGCGCGTCCGTACGCGAATATTCATATAATGGTTAATGGTTTATTCTTTTCTCCGTGTAGGATACAGAGATGGCGTTGGAGAGCCGAAGCTCTATTTGCCCAAAGCAAGCTTGTCAATACATTTAATTCTTAGATAGAGTTTTTCTTACTTACTATGACTAACATATTTTATAATACTTATCTTGCTTCTTTTAATTCGGTTAGTTTCGAGACTAGTTTCTTAATTAAATCACATTTACATTGATAACTTATAATTAGGGATACTACTGCGGCAAATTATATTGTTTTATCTACTTGGATCAGAAAGATAGCTATTGATCTTAAAATAGAATCATCTTTTTTACATAGAATCTTTAAAATTTCCTCATTCTGGACAATATCTTTCCTGGCAAAAAGACTTAAAAGCTTTCCAAATATTCATATATTACGTCTTTGTTAACGATAATGGTTGAGAGCCGCTGACTCCGTATCTTCTGCTCGCAAATGCAAACACGTGTCCGCATACTGGCAGCAGCCGCCCCTATCATCTCCATCATAAATGTGCTTCGCAACATACTCATAAACCGGTGGCGATACATTTTCCTTGGCCGGCTTCATTAGCAAGGTCTAACTTTACTTCTATTAGCTGTAAGTACACATGAGTTCCTTGTTACTAACCGGTACTTCTCAGAAATACGGTAAAGTCCCAATCTGACTCTCGGTTCTGTTCTATGACATGGATAGTGATGGGATACTATTCTTTTGTAGCCGCGTCGACCGCGCTGAACGTAGAAAAGGACAGCATGTAAACACGGACCACCGCACAGTGGTCCAAAAGCCCGAAAACATGGCCAAAATGCCAAAAATGAATTTCCCGTTAGGCGTATGGCTCTTGCCGTACTGGATACTCAGGTAATAACTCTATGGGATACCCACAGTAAAAAGGTCTTACCATTTTTACCTGCCAAATGGTGGGAGTACAAATATCGCGTTCATCCCTCACGCAATTTCCGTGCAGTGAACTACGGTGTCTAAAAACCAGTGTGAAGCTTGCAATTTTACGAAAAGTGAATTTTTTTCGTGTGTGTACGATGAAAAGGAAACGAACGTAGAAAAGGACAGCATGTAAACACGGACCACCGCACAGTGGTCCAAAAGCCCGAAAACGTGGCCAAAATGCCAAAAATGAATTTCCCGTTAGGCGCATGGCTCTTGCCGTACTGGATACTCAGGTAATGACTCTATGGGATACCCACAGTAAAAAGGTCTTACCATTTTTACCTGCCAAATGGTGGGAGTACAAATATCGCGTTCATTCCTCACGCAGTTTCCGTGCAGTGAACTACGGTGTCTAAAAACCAGTGTGAAGCTTACAATTTTACAAAAAGTGAATTTTTTTCGTGTGTGTACGATGGATACTGTTCCTGGAAGTAAGATTTATTTTAGTTAGTGTTTACAGTGTATAAAGTAAAAGATAAAATTTGGTGCACAGATTTTAAAAATGTATACTAAAATTTGTATATATCACAATATACCCCAGGTATTATTGTTGAGTCTTGTAGCAGATACTTGTATCTTACATTATTTTGAAAAAGTAGCTGCCGAAAACTGCAGGTTTAGAAACGCGATCCATTTTTGTGACGCAGAGGTAGTCACGGTACTAATTACAAGCATGTTCTCTCGATAAATTTAGAAGATACAACAAAATTTGTTAAATAAGTATTGTATGGTTCCACTTACAGAATTTTCTGATACATGTTTTGAACATTAACAACAATTTTATTGTTTAAAAAAAGAGGGTATAGCCGGAGAAGATAGTCAAAAATGCCTATTTTCCTTAGAAATTCTGAGAAAAATCTGACACATGTCAAGAACCCAAATACATACTTTGCAATTGGTTTCATATTTTTAAAGTGAAAATCCTGCTTGTAAAAAATCGAAAACCTCAAAAAAATCGAAAAAATGCAGATTTCACGTGGAAGTTCTAGAGCTTTTCAAAGTTTTTTTTCTGACTTTTGACATCAGATTCATATTCGCCGGCACGAGAAATATGGGAATACTAATTTTCGGGAGAGTCCAATAATTTTTTGCGTTACGCATCCGCCATTTTGTTTTTTCTACTTTTGACATCAGATTTATAATCAGCGACCCGAAGAACCTATGAGTATCAATTTTGAACTAAATTGGAGTACTCCTTGCTATTTTAGCCACGTTTTCGGGCTTTTGGACCACTGTGCGGTCGAAGACTCAACAAAAAATAGCGTATCGCTGAGACAAAATCTTCTAATTCTTTTACTTATTTTTAATGAAATTTTTCCAATATATTTGCGACATTTTTCTGATTAAAATGACACCGAGCAAGATACAATCTGACATATATTTAACTATTTATTTAGCTATACATATATAGCATATGTTTACACTAAACAACTTGACATTTCGAAAATATAGAATTCTAGAATTTTGCTAGAAATTAACTACAGAGCTACAACAAATATCTTGAGAAAGGTTCTGTAAGAAGAAAATTGAAAATAAAAAAGTTAGCATTGGTACTTACTTTAAACAATACAATAAGTTTTTAATTTTTGCCGACCGTCGCGGTCGTTGTTTCTCTTCCTTTTTCACTCGCAGTCGCAGGAAAATCGATAGTTTTACTGCGTTTCAATTTAAAGACGAGTGAATTTTTAACTGACATGGGAGATTACAAGAGAGTATAGATTGTATAGAACTCAGAAAGATATTTCACACGTATTATTTTTTAGCTGCCCATATTTATGGTGGGGGGAATAGTTTTCAAATTTGGGGTTGAAAAATCTATTTTATTGCACATCTCTCCGAAACTATTAGAATTAGACGAAAATTTCGAAACCCAATTTGTGTAGAGTAGTATTAGACATAACTTACTCCACTTGTGTGCAAAGTTTCATAATTTTTTGAGTTTAGTGGTTCTCCATAACTTGCTTTGCAAGTATTAGGTTGGAGGGAAAGTTTTGCCGTATTCTAAAGAAAACATTTAAATCAATTTACAAAAATATTATTCGATGATATAATTTCCATGATTTCTAACAACTTGTTGCCATCTTCCAGGTAACCTTACAATTCCTGTTTCCCAATCACAGCAACATGTGTTTTTCATTCACAAGCAAAATTACCCTTACGCTTAATTAAAATACGGCAGAACTTTCCGTCCAACCTAATACATGGGTAGAACTTTGTAAAATGTATACAGTTTTGTGGGTAAGGCAGATATGCAAAACGTGAAATTGACCATCGATACTGGTAGGATGTCAATGTTTGGTGCGGCCATTGGTCACTAGATTACTGTACTGATTGTCCATCAGGAGATGTCAGTGAGAAACCTTTAGCGGCCACGTGATATCCCTACTCCGCGCTACACGTCATTCGCAATTGGCCGAATCGGGTAACGAAGGCAGCAAAATGCGCATATTAGTGTGACTAAGACAGAGTGATGTGGTGACGCCGAGCTCGTACAGTAGCGGACAAAAGTTTAAGACGACTATCATTTCGGTAGATTATCGCATTTTATTAGAGATGCTAAAGGTCCAATAGTTCCCAATTGCTCTTAAGAGTCTGTAGCAGCCAGCCATGGACGAGATTTTTTAGTAGGAACAGCGCTATTGTTCCCTGTTCTCGACAGGGACTTAATACCGGTAAAATTTTCATACCGGTATCACGCCGTATGATGTAATACAGATATAATCTTGGTATCGGTATTGGGCCAATAGAACTATACCGGTAACCGGTATGATACCGGTATTTTTCGGTTATTTGGGAAGGAAACAGGTGAAGAAGGAGTAGGAGTAGGAACAGATATCGCCACTACCCATTTCTACGCCGAATACGCCAACGGACCCCCGCCCACCGCATCGCTCGCTCTGTCTCGCTTGTTTTGTATACATCTGACTCGCTTTCCATGTCACGTGATTAGTGGGAGCGAGGAAGTAGAAATTGTAGTAGCGACATCTGTTCCTACTCCTATGAACGGCAGGAGCTACGCGTGAGTCGAAAAGTGGGGATCGCGCGAAGCGTACGAAATATCCCTCTTGCCCCATTTCCCCTTCCCAAATAACCGAAAAATACCGGTATCATACCGGCATCGTACCGGTATTTTACGTACCGATATTTTACGTACCGGTATGAATCCCTGAATGCAACTATACCGGTATACGCCATACCGGTATATGAAAATACCGGTATGACGTCATACCGATATTCCGATATTTCGGTTCTATAACGGTTAGGAAGGAATAACCGAAAAATACCGGTATCATACCGGTATTTTACGTACCGGTACAAGTCCCTAGTTCTCGATACGTGATTTCTATAGTTAAATTTCATGCCATTCTCGTTCTTACCTGGGTGTCCTCGATGCTGGTTTCCCTAACGCTGTACTACCAATAAACAACGAACAATACCTTACCGGGATTAGGACCCTGTAAATGACCTAGCAATGGTTAACGGGCCCATTTGGTATTTCCCTGCTTTCGAACAATCGGTTCACGACGTTAGCCACGCTAAGTGCACGTGCACCCTTCGCGACAATGTACCGTTAGACTACCCCTGCTTTCTCGACACCAACGCGCGCCAATCAGCGAAGTTCTTTCAATTAGCGAACGACTATTGGGCCCTGCCCGGGCCCAAGAAATTGTATATAAACCCGTCTCAAGAACGAATAAACATCAGAGCTGAGTAAACCACCAAACAGTGTGCATTGATACGCAGAAGCAACTTCTTTTCAACCAAGCAACAATCGACTTCAACACAAGGCGTTTCTCACTCTCGATCCACAGTGAACATATACATTGGTACAATCGAGCCGGATCCGAACAACACCATACATTGGTCCAGTCGAGCCGGACACGAACAACATTGGTCCAGCTGAATTCTCTTGCATAGTCCTTCCATCAGGAAGGTGGTCCTTCGAGTAATCATTAGCGGGCACCTGGCAGTGCGAAAAACCTCGAGGCTCGAACGATCTTCAGGAGATCAACCACGGGCATAAACAGAGTCGAAGTTCAATAGAGTCTCTTCTGACGGAATTCGATATCTAATATCAGACATCGAAAAGGTGAAGATCTTACTCCAAACTGGGCACGATTACGTGGCCCCTACTTTGAAGGTTAAATTTGTGTTCCTGGGGTCATTTTAAGAAAAAAATGTATATATAACAGGTATCCAATGGGCCTGGTTTAGCCGGTAAAGTAGATTTCTTGTTTTTTATAAAACTGCAAATATCTCGGAAACTATGCGAGATATAGCAAAATATCAAGAGACCTTTTTTGTAGGAAATTGAATTTCCTATATAAAGAACGTTAAAATGATGTTAAAATTCCATTTTTCACGAAAAATATTCACTGGAATTTTAATTTTTTTGAAATCTTTTTCAATTATTTTTGAATACTTTATTGACAGCGGTTCAGTATAATGACAACGCCCGATGGGATGGGTGGTAGGGGAAAAGGGGAACGGGGTATAATATGAAACTGAAAGAATTGCTTTGAGGAAATCAATGGTTCCCGAGATATTTCCAAAAAACTAGTGTAATTATTTAGAAATCCTCTCCGATTTTGATGAAATTTAAATATATTATGCAACTACACATTTTGAACAACTTTTTCCTTTTCAGATAAGAGCAGATCTCTTAGTTTTCGAGATATTCGAAACTACTCCTGGATTTTCGTATGAGTGGTCGGTGCTCTCCGCCTCCACCCACAACCTAACCACAACTCACTCTGTTCACATAATCTTCCCATTGTAGATGTCATCCAGAATTTGGTCTTTTCAGAACGGAGCCTTTATGTTTCCCCGATCATTATTTCGGGGGAGAGGCAATTGTTCTGCAACTTATAAATATACTCAGAAACTGCGCAGCTGATAGAAAAATGTCATAGGACATAAATTGTTGGAAATTTAATTTTCTACAAAAAAGGTCTCTTGATATTTTGCCATATCTTGCATAATTTCCGAGATATTTGCAGTTTTATAAAAAACAAGAGATCTACTTTACCGGCTAAACCAGGCCCATTGGATACCTGTTGTATATACATTTTTTTCTTAAAATGACCCCAGGAACACAAATTTAACCTTCAAAGTAGTGGCCACGGTTATCGTAATCTCCCCCCAAACTGCACCTTAGGCACACTCAAGCACGGTGGTAGTTGTGTAATGGTGTGGACGTCGCACAGTGGTCGGAAATCGCCAAAACGTGGCCAAAATAGGAAGGAGTACTCCAATTTAGTTTAAAATTGACACTCATAGGTTTTTCGGGTCGCTGATTATAAATCTGATGTCAAAATTGCAAAAAACAAAATGGCGGATTCAATATGGCGAATGCGTAACCCGAAAAAGTATTGGATTCTCTTGAAAATTAGTATTCCCATATTTTTGGTGCCGGCGAATATGAATCTGATGTATATAAAAATGATGCATTAATGCGAAAAATTGTTTTTTAATTTTTTAAAAACAATAAAAAAATTGTTGTCGGTGTTCAAAACATGTATTAGAAAATTCTATAAGTGGAACCATACAATGCTTATTCAACAAATTTTATTATATCTTCTAAATTTCTTGAGAAAACATGCTTGTAACTAGTACCGTGACCATCTCTGCGTCACAAAAATGAATCGTATGACCAAAGTAGCAGTAAGAGCAGTTTACTTTTTCAAAATAATCTAAGATTAAAGTATCTACTACAAGTCTAAACAAAAATATCTGGGGAATATTGGGGAATATACAACTTTCAGTATACATTTCTAAAATCTGTGCACCAAATTTTATCTTTCACTTTACTAACACTAATTAATATAAATCCAATATTATTATTATGCATAGTACTTACATCCAGGAACAGCATCCATCGTACACACAGCAAAAAAATTCACTTTTCGTAGAATTACAAGCTTCACGCTGGTTTTTTTGACACCGAAGTTCACTGCACAAAAACTGCGTGACGAATGAACGCGATATTTGTACACCCACCATTTTGCAAGTTTAAATGGTAAGATCTTTTTACTGTGTGTTTCCCATAGAGTCATTACCTGAGTCTCCAGTACGGCAAGGGCCATACGCCTAACGGGAAATTCATTTTTGGCATTTTGGCCACGTTTTAGCGCTTTCCGACCACTGTGCGTCGTTCTCGCGAAACGGTCCAGGACCAATTCGAAAAATTAATGGCATTATGGAAAGATTTCAATATCTGGACATTGTGAAGGAATACCTTATGCACGTGAATATATGGGAGACAATATCATCTTCCAGCAGGATAATGATGTCAATCATACCTCCAAAATCGTGAAGCAGTATTTTATAGAAGAAAATATTACTGTTTTAACATGGAACTTGTGGAACATTGTTAAAAGGAACGTACACAAATGTTGAATAGTTCTTGGATAGATCAATAATGATCTTCGCGCTATTCGTAACTTGCACGTGGTGTGCCGACTAAATTTATAACTCGAAGAACCACCTTCTAAGGTGAAGGACTAAAGGCAAAGTTTTGAAACAATACTTTATTCAATCTACCAAAGTATGTGAGAAACTCGACTGTCGATGCAGGATGTCTATGTTTCGATGTTACTAGGTCGATAGTCGGAAAGAATCTGATCTGGGATCAGTGCTTCGATTGAAACCAACTTTTTTCGCGCATGCGCGACGATTTCAGCCTCAGTAACGTAAGCTTCTCGGTAAAATGGGGTTCCTTGAGCACCCCGCAGGATGTTAAAAAATTATTAGTATATATGTTACGGTCAGTCTCTTGTTGTGGTCCACTCGTCCCGCCAATAACATCGGCAAACTCCCGCCAATATAACTGTCACACTGGCTACAGGGCCACAGCCGCCACAGGGCTCTGGCCGCTCTGCTACCCCATTGTAGATACGTTACTGTTTTCTCGCGCGTGCGCATAAAAAGTTGGTTTCAATCGAAGCATTGTCTGGGATACGCAGGACCAGGATGAGGGAAAGACAGTCCTTCCCTCTGCTTTACAATTTCAACGCGTGGGGGGTATCGATGAAAAAGGGGAAAGTCGTGAGAAAATGTCTTCGGGAAACTGGCCCACGAGTGGACTCCAGAAACTAAGCGGAGTCGAATTTCGGCGCCGCGCTGGGGCGACGACGAGGCGACACTCGAAGTCGTGGTATAAACATTCGTCGGTATGGAACACTCAAGTGGTGTTCCAGGGGATAAACTAGGAGTAGAATTTCGGCGCCTAGCCGATGAGGAGACGACTAATAACAAAAAATCCAGTCGCGACCAAACAAAGGTTCTCTGTTCTAAATCGAACGCTTATATAACGTACATAACTAAACAACAAATATAAATCTAAAAATTTAAGTGACCTTTAGGCGATAGTGAGAGTGGAAAGAGGGGGAGATTGGTAAATGGATTTGAAACCCCGAGGGGACCAAATATCATTACTTTACTTTTTATATCTAATAATTATTGGAAGAAGATATTTAAATAAAAAATTATTACATCAATAACGAAGCTACAATATCGTATTTTGTATATCGATATAATATAATTACATATATATATTTTAATGAAATTACAAGGCGTAATTTGCAGCTTTATGCTTCCGAATAATACGAATAACGCTGCCGAATAATGCGAATTACACCTCGTAAACGAAAAAATAGGAGTTTTGAGGATGATCGCGGCCTAGATTGATCTTTTATCTAGCGCGTTTGACTACTGAGAAAACCCTTTTTGCATTATCGAGAAATGAGAAGGCGCATCCTGTACTCTTGCAATCCTGGAAACGAGAATCTACTCCCTTCAGTAACTTTTTCCTTAGCGAAAATTTCCGCTTCGGATTTGTTACGAAGTTATTAAGGAAAAATACGGACCAATCATAGCGCGGCTACAGTGAACGGATCCCGGGTCGGCGACAGGTTCCGCTGAGCGTCGCGTTGCCGTTGGTCGAGCCAGAGTTCGTCGCCTGTTGCCGTGCACTAATTGGTCCCTGCTTTCCGTTAATCCTTAGCACTCGAGTAATGACTCTGAGGCGCCACTAAAAATTGCTGTGCCATTATTCAAAATATTGTTTTCACTATTAACCCTCGGACAACAGACGATTTTTATAGCTATATAATTGGCAATGCTTAGGACCGTTCATGGCTCTAATTAATAATTTTTAAAAATTTACTTTTGATGATATCTCGTGTAGACACATTAGTCTTCCCGATATTCTCAATGGAATAGCTATTCAGTCAGTTTAATTGCCACAAATTGAGTATTTTAATGACAATTTGGATGTTCCCGGTTAAAAATCACTCCGGCACAGGACTCGGAGGGTTAAATATGTTGGTATCTAATTAACTGCTAAATATTTAAGTATCGTACGAGTTATTATATCAATTTCAAACCCATGAAATTTAAAAAACCATCCAGAGAATGGAAATATTCTAGGTGGAAGAAATGTTTAATTTTCGTGTTAAAATAGCTCCGGGTGCAAAGGGCTAATAACTCCGCTAAGGCGAATAAATTGCGCTAAGGAAAAAGTTACTTTAAATGATCTAGGGAACCACCCCTGTCAAAGTCTTCCGACATTTTTTAGACACCTGCATTAGACACCTAGTTTATAGGAGTATAGATGATACCGCAATACTAGAAGTAAACAAGTTGTTCGTCGAATTCGGAAGAAAATGAACAGTTTTAGAAGGTGATCGTGAACTAGGATGATGAATTAACCGTCCGAGTGCTGTGCCGGAGTCTTTCTTGACCGGGAACATCCAAATTGTGGCAATTAAACTAACTGAATAGCTGTTTCATTGAGGATATCTAAGAATAAGACTAATGTGTCTACACGAGATATCATCAAAAGTAAATTTCTAAAAATTATTAAATAGAGCTGTAAACGATTCAAGGCATTGCCAATTATACAGCTATAAAAATCGTCCGTTGTCCGAGGGTTAACTAGTTATCCTGATTGTCAATTAAAAGGTTAAGGGTGCTCGGCTTCCACGCTTATTTTCGCCGAATGTGTTCCACGAATGAAAACTCGGCCAAAGGCGAGTGGTTCTGGTAGCTTTAATAAAGACGCACTGAAATCCGGGTGACAGAGTCACTCGATTAACTGGGTTGAATAAATACCGTCAGAGATTTAACGCGTGCCACCCTTTGTCACGTCTTCGTCGAGGGTAAGGGTACAAAACTCTGCATGAAAATGCAAACAATATTTGCATACTGTATTGAGAAAGGAAAACGTTGACCCGCCCGTAACTCGATACCCGTATGAAAGAGAAAAAGACCCAACGCAACAGGACCCTTCATGTTAAGTGGTCGGTCTGCATTTTAAACTCGCTGCGTGCGCATATGTTGCAGGTGCGATGCACCGTTCCCCTGATGGTTCTCAATCGATACTGTTGGCTTCCTTGCGATATCAATGACATCGTCCACACGCTTGTACAACATATTTCGAAAATCGTCTGTCAAACCAGTCGACCCGTCTGTTTATTACTTTCGCCGCTATTAGACAGCTTTTAAAAACATTATACGTTCTGCGACAAAACTAACACATCACACAAAAAGTCTCCGGTCTAACTAAGAAAAACAAATTTTTTTTAGAAATTCCACTTTATTCATCAACATACTCTCCTTCAAGAGTGATGCATTCATTCCAACGTTCCTCTAACTTTTCGATGCCCTTTATGTAAAACGATTTGTCTTTGCTCTGAAAATAAGCCTCAGTTTCGGCAATCACTTCTTCATTTGAGCCAAATTTCTTTCCCTGGAGCATCTTTTTCATGTATGCAAAAAGCCAGTAGTCGCTGGGGGCCAAATCTGGAGAGTACGGTGAGTGGGGAAGCAAGTCAAAGCGTAATTCGTCCAATTTAACCATTGTTTTCATCGACTTGTGACACGGGGCATTGTCCTGGTGAAACAGCACTTTTTTCTTTTGCATGTGGGGCCGTTTTTTCTTGATTTCTGCACTCAATCGATCCAATAATGCCATGTAATATTCACTATTGATAGTTTTGCCTTTCTCAAGATAGTCGATGAACAAAATTCCATGCGCGTCCCAAAATACGGATGCCATAATCTTGTCAGCCGACTTTTGAGTTTTTGGTCGCTTTGGACGACTTTCACCGGCTGCTGTCCACTCAGCTGACGATCTTTTTGATTAAGGCGTGTAGTGGTGGATCCATGTTTCATCCATTGTCACATACCGACGCAAGAAATCCTTTTTATTTCGCTTGAACAGCTCCAAACAGCGCTCTGAATCGTCGACGCGTTGTTGTTTCTGGTCCGGTGAGCAAACGCGGCATCCACTTCGAAAGCAACTTGCGCATGCCCAAATTTTTATGTAAAATTGTGAAGACACTGCCTTCTGATATCTTCAAGATGTCAGCTATCTCACGCAACTTCATTTTACGGTCTTTAGAACTATTTCGTGGACATTTTTTATGTTTTCCGGAACAACTGCCGATTTTGGGCGACCAGAGCGTTCAGCATCATCGGTGCTTGTATGACCGCGTTTAAATTCAGCATACCAGTCAATAATAGTTGATTTCCCTGGTGCAGAGTCCCCATAATGCTTATCAAGTCACTGTTTGGCTCCAACAGTATTGTTCCCCATCAAAAAACAGTGTTTAATCAACATTGTCTTAAAAATTACAAAACTGGAGTCACTAAAACGACTGTAACCTCTAAACTAACGGTCAGAATGAAATTTTGACACGTACTGTTTGAAGGTTAGTACTACCCGGAAATCACGTGGGTCTGTCAACAATGTCGCCATATATGTGTCAGACCGGGGACTTATTGAGTGATGTGTTAAAAGACGCTATTATAAAGCCATAAAAATGTATGTTGTAAAAACGAATTTTTTCTTGTCGTGTACTATGGGCTATAATTGACTTGACGAGAATTCTCTTGACGATATTTCTAGATAAGAATAACAGTTCTTATTGAGGGCGTATGCAATCCTGTAAGCCTAATAAAATGGAGTAAATCTAACTTTCTTTTTCGCAGATAAAGATGCTGTAAACGAAAAGATTGTTTTAGGGAACATTAAGCAACATTTTAGCATTATTTATATAGGGTAAATGTACCTATTGTTGCGGTATTTTCTCCCAATCAGGTTAAAACACGTAAAAATGAGTAGTTTGCCCTGAATAAATTTGCACAATTCAATGAGAGTGTATTCTCGTTGGTGAGGCAAACAAGACTGTCAATCATTCTCACATTTTCATGATCTCAGAATTTGAGAAAGCATTCTTCATAAAAGACTATTTTTCTTCTATCTCGATCACCATAGGACTGTAGTTCACACGATTCTACATTCTTTATATTGCTTTAAATTGCATAGGGGAAAGATTTATTATTATGTAACGCTCATCCGTCTCTCGTGTCAGTTTGGCACAGTTTTCCTGAAATAAGTTATGCTGTTCTGTTATTTGTAGGTAAAGCCCGAAACTTTGTGACTTTTATTTTTTTAATGCGAAACATATAACCGAGAAAAAGATGTAAATGTGAACTCATCAATTTGAATAAAAAACATCGAGAAATAACTGTTTACCTTGGTATTTCATGAAATGAGGGACGGATGAGGGTTAAAATATGAAAAGATGCTTCGAGAAAAATACGTTGGAATCTGCAGGTGTTGGTTCTCGATTTTTGCTCTACTTTGGATTTATTTTTCTGTCTCTAAAAGACTTTTTTGACTTACATGATGGGGCAGAGCGCACTGCGTCTAACCTTCCTCTATCAAATGAACCTTTGTGCAGCTCAAAATATGCTCGTATATGGACAAATAACGACATCCCGCAAACCCACTTTTCGACCCAAAATCTAGTTAGATTCTAGTTTATTTCTAGTTATGTCACGTGGGTACCATTGCCCCTTAAGGGAGAAGGGTAGTCACGTGACTTTTCTGATTTTTGGGTATTTCAGTGTTACCAACCTCTGTGCAGAAAAAAAAGTTTTTTTGTGATAACACTGATAAACATACACATGTATCAGCCTAACACTTCAGTTTTGCTATGATTCCACGTTTTTTTCTTTTCTTTATTAATATCTTTATTGCTATTAATGGATCCGAGTGTACTCAAGCCCTTTATATTTTTATTGTTATGATTCCAAGTTGACAGTCCTGACTAGGCGCCATCTCGTCTAACTAGCTGAACTAAAATTGACTCTAGACTTGCTCTAGACTCTGTCTTCATGAACGGAATATGGGGAAATTGAATGCAATCACGAGCTTCGGTTATTTAGCCTTATACGACCATATTTTGAGCTGTACAAAGGTTTATTTGATAGAGGAAGGTTAAATGCACTGCGCTCAACTCATGATTTAACGAGAAAAATCTTTCAAAGACAGAAAAATACATTGGAATCTGCAGGTGTTTTCTCGATTTGTTTTGCCTACTTTGGACACTCATATTATAGTATTTTATCCATAAATGTCCCAAAAGTCTGGCCTGTAAATGTCCCATATCTATCCCCACTACTGCGGGGTATACCCCCTTGAGGGGCCATGATATCGGTGAGATCACACTAATCCGAATTTCTAACTTCTTTATTTTTCATTATTTTTTTATGGGACTTCGAAAAACGTATTCGTGGCATTTTTTAATGCAAAATCATACCAAATATGATATAATTCCGATGATATTTACTTGTAATAGGCGATTAAAGTAAATATCATTTACAAGTAAATATCATCGGAATTATATCATATTTGGTATGATTTTGCATTAGAAAAATGCCACGAATACGTTCTTCGAAGTCCCATAAAAAAATAATGAAAAATAAAGAAGTTAGAAATTCAGATTAGTTATGTTTACACTTCTCGGCGACCGAGCTTCTCGAGCTCGGCTGTCCTTATCTACGTTCGGCAAAAGTCAAAGAATACTATCCCTGGCGCATAAATGTCCCTCGGCAGACCCGTGCTGGGGACTTATATCGATAAAACACTGTATTAGATATAAACATAATCTCGTTAAATCATGAGTTGAGCGCAGTGCATTTAACCTTCCTCTTTAGAAGCCCAACCCAGCCCAAAATTTGCTCAAATAAGGGCAAACAACCGAAGCCCGCAAACCCATGTTTCGACCCAAAATTTAGCTAGATTCTAGTTCCTTTCTAGTTATGTCACGTGACTACCCTTCTCCCTTAAGAAACAAAAAACGAATGAGGATTTCAAGAAATAAAAAGGAAGAAGAATTGGGAGAGACAAAGGAGTTTACATAGCAACTGCAATGTTCTTAATTTAAAACAGCTTCGAACTAAAGATAATGAATATTACTGAAATATTTGTTAAAAGAATGTATTTAGTTATTTATTGATATTATACTACGGTGTTAAAACGAATGAAAGATTTATTCATTTAAAATGTAATAAATCAAAACATTATTCGTTACTGTACTCAGGGTTTATTTAAATTAATGCCTAGATACGTAGTTGTTTCCATACGTTCGTACATTTCGAATTCTAATTCGCAGTAATACGTACAAAATGTTATCGATTATACGTTTGTATTCTTCCAATGTTTTTGTATTCAGAACACATCTTTCTTCCATAAAATGCTTACACATGTTATTATTTCATGATAAATTAGGAATAATATTAAAGTACGATCGAAGCGTCATACCCTATTATACGTCAACGATGTTCTTAAATTGTTGCAACATCTTGCATATTTCATGTTCACTTACTTCTCTTATAAACATAGCATAACATCCGCAGTCTAATAATAATATTTGAAAGTATTACATAATCGAACTGTTGCACGAAGAAGTTTTATTTGCTCGCTTCGTTCTCTCATTTGATCGCCGAAGGTGGAAATATTATTGTTTATTAGCGTAATCCCCCTCCTTAAGAAGTGCATAACGATGGTGAGACAAAAAATACAAAAAAAACGCTGTCAGAAGGTTGTTACGTGCGCCTATAGGTGACGCGAGCTTATTACGTAGAGTCTCGTCGTAGTCGAGTATCTTCGAACACTTTTACTGAAGTCAGTCTCGTAATACATGGCAGAAGTGCATTTCATAATTATAGTCTATTGATACTGACACACGCGACTGCGGAATATGATTAAATGTATGTGCAGCGCGGAGAGCCCGATTTTCCACAAATTTCCCCATCGAATATTCTTCGGTGTGCGCCGCGTCGCGCCGCGCCGGTGAATGCCACGAGATATTCTATAGATTTCCGTCCGACTACATTGGCTCAAATTACTTAATGATACTGCAATTAACTTCATTCTGAATTCCAGTTTCACATAGTGGGATTCGTGATGTTACACAGCTCCTATCGTGCATGTGTTGTCCGAGGCATGGTACTCCTGCCATTAATAGATCAACAGCAGAGTGATTGATACGTAATATTTCATATACATAGATATAGTAGTATCTCCGTAACTGTCGCATCGTCGCACAGCGCGGGCAAACCTGGCATATCTCGATACTCGTTTATATCATGATGTACGAGCTATTCCTTTCGTCAAAACTGCATATTAGCAGGAAATTGTTACTATTAGACAGCGGATTTTCTGCATTTGTGACAAAAATGGGCACGTACAATTTAAAGCGGTGGACGAATTAAAAGATTCTGAACAGTCTAATAAATATATGTATGTTATTACCCAAGTAGCACAGGGATATCCTTTGTACAGAGAATGTCCGTTTCGGACATTCCGTACATTCGGAGAACGTCCAACCAATGTCCAAATGTGCCAGTTATGTCCTAGTTACGTTCTCTGAACGTAAGTTCAGTTACGATATGTACCAGTTACGTTGTTGGACATCCTGAGAATGTACTGTGTGGACATTCAAAGAAAAATTATGTCGGTATGCGATCACTGTCCGTGGAGAACACAGGCTGCATGACAAGAATCGCGACTTTACTGTAGTCAGTTATCGGCCACGCGCGCGCGATCTGTGTTTACGTGTGCTCTCCTTTTCTACGTTCGACGCGGTCGGTGAGGTCACAAAAAAATAGTAGCCCTACACGATCTATGTCGGAGCACGGATCAGGGGATCCGGCTTATTGTTAGATCAAGACTTTACTGTAACTGGTCCCTGGTACAGACCCTTACCCCAAGACTTTTTGAAGTATCTTATAATTTTATCTATTAGCTTACGATAAGGATTGAAACGGTTCTGAAAATAACTGTTTGAAATGGTTATATATCGGTTCTGATTGACACAATTATGAAGAATCGATATGATGTTATAAGTTATAACTTATAACTGTTACGAGAATATCGGTTACGGTTACGTTCTTGAGAACCGATATTATTTCGGTTCTATCCCAAGTAGCACAGGGATATCCTTTGTACGTCCAGAGAACGTCCGTTTCGGACATTCCGTACATTCGGAGAACGTCCAACCAATGTCCAAATGTGCCAGTTATGTCCTAGTTACGTTCTCTGAATGTGCTAGGAAGGTACCAGTTACGTTGTTGGACATCCTGAGAATGTACTGTGTGGACATTCAAAAAAAAATTATGTCGGTATGCGATCACTGTCCGTGGAGAACACAGGCTGCATGACAAGAATCGCGACTTTACTGTAGTCAGTTATCGGCCACGCGCGCGCGATCTGTGTTTACGTGTGCTCTCCTTTTCTACGTTCGACGCGGTCGGTGAGGTCACAAAAAAATAGTAGCCCTACACGATCTATGTCGGAGCACGGCTTATTGTTAGATCAAGACTTTACTGTAACTGGTCCCTGGTACAGACCCTTACCCCAAGACTTTTTGAAGTATCTTATAATTTTATCTATTAGCTTATACGACAGGGATTGAAACGGTTCTGAAAATAACTGTTTGAAATGGTTATACAGGGTGGTCCACGCAACTTGCACACCTATAATAACTTCCAAAGTATGCGTTGCACGAAAAAGTTTTGTATACAGAAGTTGCATGGTCTGAAGGGGTACATTATGTAGTGTACATATTTTTTTTACAGGTGAAAGCGTTTCGGAGATTTGAAGGTCGACTTTGTTTTTTTAAATGGAACGGCATGGTCTTTTACTTATTTTATTTATTTATTATGAAGGTTATTCAAGTTGACTCAAGGTCAACTGCAATAGAAAATGAAATATCTCGAAGCACTCTTCAAATACTTTTGTGTCTTCTCTGGTTGTTGGCATAACGCTCTTGTAATTATTGATAAGGGTCACAGAACATAAACAAACATTCAACCGCATTGTACGCTTATCAGTACCCACAAATCTTATTAATAGGTGTACCTATTACTGCGGTGTGAATTGCAACTGCGATGAGAAACGAGCTTCACTTCAGCCTAACATTTTAGATAAAACAAACCTATTCCATACGCGTAAGTAGGTAGGATACGATTCTGGATAAAGAGTATTATAGATAAGGAAAAAATTAAATCGAAAAGTAATGAAGAAAACAGTAACAAAAATAAAAAACAAAGTAGAATGAAGTGCACGAAAAGATATATACTTTATGGAACAGAATACTTAGGAAACAAAAAAAGAATGAAGATTTTAAGAAATAAAAAGGGAGAAGAATTGAGAATGACAAAGGAGTTTACAACGTAACTGCAATTGTGAAATGTTGTAA
Organism: Lasioglossum marginatum; assembly: GCA_028455795.1. Lineage (NCBI taxonomy): Eukaryota > Metazoa > Arthropoda > Insecta > Hymenoptera > Halictidae > Lasioglossum > Lasioglossum marginatum. Next base: position 1,411,348 of record CM052247.1, read on the forward strand.
ACTTCATGATGTTCTTGATTTAAAACAGCTTCAAACTAAAAATAATAAATATTACCCAAATATTTGTTACAATAATCGCTCGTTCGTTGTCCAGAAAACGTGTTTTTCAGTGACAACGACCCTGCCGGGACGCTATTTTTGATTTATGACTGCGTCTGGAGTATCGCGCCGACCGCACCGAGACTTCAATAGAGATCCGAACATAGAGAAGGACAGCATGAAACACGGATCGGATGGCCGAAGCGTCGCCGTCGCCGAACAGATCTGAGTCCCCCGTGTTTCATTTTTACAGACATGTACTAGATTGTAGAATTGTACAGACTATGTACAATTGAAATTATATCGTGTTTGGTGTCATTTTAATTGGTGTCAATTAATTTAATTTTAAAGAAAAATGCCAGAAATGCGTTCATGAAGGTCCCATAAAAAAATAATATAAATTAAGAAGTTTGAACATTCGATTCATTCGAGTCAATGTAGTGGTGCTCACACCGATATACCCGAGCCGACATCAATCGTCGCCGCCCTGGAGCGACGCGGCGTTGATAGGCAGTGGAATGGGTAGGCACTGGACAACGATCCTGCCCACCGCCAGACAACGAACGAGCGATTACTGTATTTAGTTATTTCTGTGATACTATGCTACGGCGTTACATTGAATAAAGGGTTTGTTCATTCAAAATGTAATAAATTAAAAAATTATTTGTTACTGTGCTCAGGATTTATTTAAATGAATACCTGGATACGTAGTTCGTTTCCATACGCTCGTATATTTCGAATTCTAATCCGCAATAATTGGTACATGGCTCTTCTTCGTCCGCGGTAATACGTACAAACCGTTGTCGATTTTATGTTTTTAATATTTCCTCATGTTGCATTAAGTTCTGAGGGGCCCCAATTTTTTTTTATTCAGAACACGTCATTTCTCCATGAAATACTTACATATATTATTATTTCATGATGAATAAAGAATAATATTAACGCGTAATAGCGATAACGCCGTAATCGATACAGTTACCCTAGTCGGAACATAGACAGCATACGTACATCGTCGTCTCTATATTTACCCGGTCTCGATAATTGTCCCTGACGAATGGAACGACTTGTTCTCCGTGCTCGACTTCGATAGAATGGTAAACTCGGAACAGAAAATAATTCACTTTATTCAAACACTCGCATATTGTTTAAGATAATGAAGACATTTACGACAGAGCTCGGGACACACTGTATGTGTATACATGCATACGGGAGCATGCAGCGCGTGGGATCCGATAAAGCGCAGATGTTTCAGCGAACCGAGTCTCTTCCACACGCAAACTACGGTCAATTCTTCGGCGCGTGGTTCACGCTGACATTCACGAGACATGCGTCAACATCCAGGATGAATAGCTAGAATGGATTCCCGTGTAATCGTCGCAGTTGTGAATCACTATCTATCAATGCAGATTCGATGCCTCTAATCAGGACATATTAAACGGGTCAACAGCTATCCGTATAAACAACCCGCGAACAGTTTCTCGGGAATGAATCAGCCCGATTCGGGCCTTTTTCGCTATTCGAGAGCGGTGCTTTCGGTAAATCTTTCGGTAAGCTTGCGATATACACATACACTCCGATGGTACATCCATACATACATATGTATAGAACGATTCAATTCGAAGCGCAAACTTTGTGAGAATGTTGTCCTACAATTAGACTGTAGACACTGCATGCAGCGAGTTTACTTTCCAAGAGACGTGATTAGAGGGAAAAATCACTACAATTGTGGATCTGTATGGATTTATGACACCTAGCAGTTTGTACAATGCAGGGTGAGGCTGCTCTTTACTTTACCGGACTTCAAATTTTTGTCTTTCTTCTATAAATTATTATGTATTTGGTATGTAATCCAGGAGATTTCTACCCGGAGAACCTGCAGATCGAAGTTTCGATCCTGTAGGATCAATGGTTCAGGAGTGATGGTTGTGTTACGTCCCAGGTATAATTTTACTTTATATTGTGACTATCGAAAGATTTAGATAAAGGATAAAACGCAGTTTCGAACCTACCTGCATTCACCGGCTTCGGTTCGGGTAATTGAGGAACTCTCAAGAACAATTGGCTCTGGTTGTGGATTTATTGTGTATAGATCGAAGTTAGGCATTCAAAATGAGTTGACAATTGATTTAATGCTAAAAGAAACAATATTATATTTTAAACAAGAAATTCCGGGTACATTGTGTTATTGGGATTTTAATAATTATTTATTAGTAATTACCGTTTAGTTGATGATGTTTTAATCCAGCGGGTATAGACGCCGCACAGTGGGACCTTTTGTCGAAATCGGGAGAACTTCCGATAGAAATGAGATACAGCGATGAAATTTTTTTAAATTAAAGCTGAAACTTTGCAGAATATGGGAAAAATAGGGAGATTTTGGTACAAACGTTTTTTAACCTTGAAAAAATTCGTTAAACTTGCACAATTTCAAGAAAATTGTGGTTTTCCCAATACCGCGCGCGGAAAAAATTTTTTTGTAACATGCTATACATCATTTCCCGTAGATTTTTTCACGCTGATTTCAAATCTGGTCTCAAAATTTGTCTACTCAGGATTTCTGCAAATAATCGATTTTTGTGAACAAAACTAATGGAATCATTTTTTCGTTGAAATGATTTGATAACCCACTAGTATGAAGGTATATTGTGTGTGTATTCTCATATATAAAACACCATACATAAAAATAAATGTAACGAAGTATTTGAACGGTTACTTGACGTATATCACTTG